>VWZG01001524.1:112240-163632 GCA_013396735.1 Grallaria varia
GGGGGGGGGTGAGGGGGGAGGAGGAGTGGGAGACGGGGGGAAACCGTAAACCTTTTCACGGAGAAAGCCATGAATGAGGTCGCTCTGTCTCCGCCCAGCGCCACTGCGGGCTTCTGGGTTGTTTTTACTCGGTCCCCTTTTGTTTAAGTCACAGGAGTTTGGATACGCATTAAAGTCTGATGAGCGGCTCCCTGGGCTCCTAACGAGCCTGACATTTACTCCCTAGTTTTTGTAAGGGTGTTGGTGGTTAATTCCTTTAAAGCAACGACCGAAAAGTAAACGCAAACCCAAAGTAACCCAAATGCTCACAAAAACCCCCACGACGGTAAGAGAACAGGGCAGTGAGGAGAGCACGGCTCTGTCCCACCTTCGCAGGGTGATGCCAAAGGGACTGTTCGTGTCTTGACTTCCCTTTCCCCACATCGGCGCAGAGGAAGATCCGAAATGGGAGAGGGGTTGTTTTGGGGTGAACACCTGCGGGTTTGGGTGATGCCTTTGAAGGGATAGGAAAAAGTAAGTGTGGTAATAACGAAATAACGCTGATGGAGAAGGCTGTCCTAGAGGTGCTTGCTTTGGGGCAGGGAGAAATACCTCTGAGCAGGGCACCAGAAGCTGCAGGGGTTTTTCAATCAGGGACTAGTCTTGACAGGGGAGGCTTCGGAAATGGCTGTGGTGAGGGGTAGCTCTCTCCACAGCATTACATCAGCCTCACGTCTTGTCCTCTACACTAAGAGCTATACTTGCCCTGTTACACAGGTATAAGATAAGTATCACTGAGAAAGGGTTGTCATGATCTTAAGTTTGGCATGGAGAAGTTGAGCCTCTGACAAGAGAGAAAATTTGACCTGCTGAATGTCACTTGGGTACTGCAGAAGGACACAGAACCTGTGATCTGAACAACCTGCAGGATGACCTGCAGACACAGTGTTTGCTGTCTGCTGTAAAATGAAAAGGTGTTTTCCTCCCTTTCTTCACTTATTCCCATCACCTCTGAATACTCTGTAACTTTTCAATACCATTTTTAGAAATGGGATGAGCAGTGCCGGATACTGAATCATTGCAAATAAGGACAAGCCATAAAGTTATGCAATACATTCTCCAGTATCACATCCTGTGATCCAAATCAAACATTCTTTTCTTAGTAGATGGCTTTTTACACAATTTCTCTCTTCCTCTCCCCCTGCATACTCCTTCTGACTATGACAAAACATGAGACCTAGGTTCTTGCATCAACCTTTGTTCTCTAGATGAATGCTTTCTGTTTAACTTTCTTAGTTACCCAGCAGCAGCTGGAGCCACAGTCCCTAGCAACTCTGGAAAGGCTATTCAGACCCTCCAAGCCCAACGGGAGAAAGGAGTGAAAGGAGAAAGGGACAAAAAGTCCAGTTTGTCCTAACCCTGTAGTTGGACACTCCTGATTTTTATCAGGAGTTGCCAACCAGAATTGGGATGCAAGTTTAAAGAAGTGATTCAGGGTAGAATGGGATACACTTGCCATAAATATTCAAGTTTGAAAGGAAGAGATTATAAATTTTGGATTCTGGATTTAGTTCTGCGTTAAGAGGCATAGAAGGATACATGTAGTGCAGAATGACACAGTTACCTATCCATGGGATGAATTTATTCTTTCAGAATATGTTAATTATTTCACTCGCTTTTCTATTTCATCCTTCCCCAAACCTAACACTTTGTAAACTTTAATTCTACTCTCAGATACGTTAATGACGATATTGCCATTTCAGTCCAATGTTAAAGGAATAAGCTCTGAATGAGAAAACTTCATGTGCTTCACAGAGACATTAGAAGTATGTAGTCTTGTGCCTGTTGTTTTAATCTAAGTCCATGTGTGTCAGCTGAAGTAGTACAGCAAGATCAACATAGTCTGAAGACTAAGTCAGCAGTGAAGTTTTACCCAGCTGCTGCCAGTCTCCCATAGCTGTGGTACTTAACCAAATGAAAAGAGATGTGTGACTTGAAATGCATCAGCCAGAATGCTGGGGTTAAAGGGATGCCATTGGCTGGTCTAAGCTTGAAAGTCATGTTCATACTACTTAGAAATTCTTGTTTGAAATAAACTATGATGGTAGTGGCAAATTGTTTAATTACATTTTCTCACTCAATTGTGTGAAATTTGCCAAATATGTACTATAAAATGGTTAGTGAATCAATGGTACCAAAGAAGTAGTCAGCAGAATAGCATATGACAAAACTGTCATATTTCCCCATGATCTTTCTGTAGACACATCAGAATGCAAATTGCCTTCTTTCTCCCAAGTGACCTGTGAATGATTCCTTTTAGGATTGTTAACTGAGTGACTTTTGATCTCTGGACTTCATGGTTCTGATCTACCTTGTCTGGAAACTGCCACCAAGAGAGACAATCCAATTAGAAGTTTCTTTATCAGACTCTGCAATTATCCACCTCTTTGATGACATTGTCCATTACTACAGTGCTGTGTTCCCTCTGTGGAATGGCTCTTTTTGCAGGAAATGCAGCAGGGAGGGTGTTTTCCCTGGAGCCTTATTTTCATTTTTCCTATTCTTCAATATCCCAAAAGAGTCTGTGGAGAAGGCCTTATATTTTCATGCTGTGGAAATTATCCATCAAACTCTTCCTGATTCTGTATCTGAGGCTTTTCTGCAGGTAAACAGCAAAAATAGGTGTAGAAATTGGAGTTTCCTGTTTCAGGGACTAAGAAAAAATTATGAAGTTAAAAGTGTGTCATAAATCTGACCTAGTGCAAAGAAAGGTATCTTTTTCTGTTACGCTGACTTTCAATCTGTTTTATCTTTTAACATCTGCTTTTGTGAGTATGGACTCTGTGTGGACAGGAGCCAACCCTCCGCTCCAAGCCAATAGCAGTCTTTCTTCCATTGATGTCAATGAGCTTAGATCAGAGCAAAAGTCTTGTGAGTGATCAAAGACAGTTCTACATTTAAAAGACTTCCTTTTCCAGGTCAGTCTGCTCCTTGTCCCTTTACAGAAAATATATTATTAGTGGCAGACAAAAACAAGCTAGAACAAAAAGAATAATAATTTTTGAAGTGGTAAAAGAAAGACCTTAATTTTATTTTTTGCTGATTTACAAAGTGCAGGGCCTACTGGGAACATTAAACAACTATTAAATGTTGAGAACTGTCATATTAAGAAGAAAGTCTCATTTCAGCAAAATTAATCCAAGTAGCTGGCTCAAAATATGCTTGCAAATACCTCCCCACCAGTTGTAAAGGTGGATCCCCATGCCAACTTGGATATGTTTTTCTATTCTTTGTAATTATTTTTGATAATTATTTACACTAGAACTTTAGTATGTTAGTAAGTAAGATTGAGGAAAGTGATAAATCATGGGACAGTAAAGGGAAAAGTCTTTTCTCCATACATCAAAAAGGGCGATTTAAAGACATGGAGACAAGCATCTGTTCTTTAAAAAAAATCTCATGACTTTGACTTTTGGTATCTGAGTCCATTTTTTTTTGTATTAAATGAGTTGCTGTCAAGAGGTAACTTGACAAGAAATGTACCCATTTGCATGAACTGCACGTGTGAGGTTTATGTGTGTGTGAAATAAGGATACAATAAAATATGTAAGGGTAAATACCTATGTGCCATATCTGCAGTCGGAATCAAGCCTCAGGCTTTATTCTTCACTCGGAAAACAAAAAGAAAAGGTGTTACTGAATAACTCAGTGCAAGATTTACAACTGACTACAGTGCAACAGAAGATAAAAAAAAATCTCCAAAAAGTAATTTATGTACAGAAGCCAGTTAAATGAGATAGAGAGAAGCAGGTCCAACATTTCTGCAAACTGCCTTCTTGTTATATTGAACTGAAATTGTAAAGAAAAAAAGCTGTTAACTGAAATGTTTTGGGGTTTGCCTTCATATGTTTTTTCATCTGGGACCTAAGAAGTGTCTTACTTCTCTTCAGCACAAATCTCTGTGTATGGAGAATGTTCTGCCTACAAGGCAAAGCAGTCTTCAGGGCAAGGATGAGTGATCTTTGGTTCTGGATCCCAGTTACATATTGGATATTCCAAAGCAATAGTGTTACATCCCGAGGTGTCAGCTGAGGCTATGACCACAGCATGGTCCCAATCTAACCATTCATGGTAGTTTACAAATCTCTACCTGTATGTTGGATGCATTGCTGATGGTCTCAGATAGCATAAGCAAAAGCAAATTGACCTAAATCACAACACTGTCCTCCAAATCTGACTGTCAAGTCTGTGGACTGTTGGCTCCCCCAGTCAGACCTTATATTTCTCTGTTACCACTAACTCTCATTATTCACAGATGGCACTAATCCCAGAAATTAAAAAGTGGTTGTGTTGTGTATATCCATATCAGTGTTATCCCTCGCTAATTGAGTGGAATCTTACACGGTGGAATTTCTTCTAAACATCCTCCTCTTTCAGCTTTATGAAATTACCGAATGAAAAGCACTCCCTCACAGGTCAGATAGAAGTGCCATGTCTTTTATATTTCCCACTTTTTAAGCTATACTGGTACTGCTAAGAGAAGAAGAAGCGGCGGGGGGGAGGCCTTATTTCTTTTGTCATGGGCCTGGTGAATAGAGCCACAGCCATGGCTGTAAGATCAGGAAGAGAAGTGCTATGTTTGCACATTCCAGGGAAACCCTTATGTGTAAGATGAGATACGAAATATTACAACTAGTTATTCCTAACATTTTAAGCTTGAACACACTCCAGCCAGTTGCCATTAAGGTCTCCTTTCTTTTAGGGATGTATAACACTCATTTTTCACTTGAGGAATAAGTTCCCTTGGGAATTTGTTTTCCAGTCAAGTACATGACCTGAACGAGATCCTTCTTAGGCAGATTTTGCTTCCTCAGTTGCACCCATCAGGAAGATGCTGATGGGGGCGAATGTGAGATGGAAACATAACTGGATGTGCTTTTAGAAGCTGTTCTCCAAAACTTCATTTTACTCTTGTGTTGCCAGCTTTTTGGGTAGCACTGAAAAATAAGCAGGTTCTCAAATCAGAGCTAGAAAGAAACACCACCCCCATTATTCATGAGGCACCCCTTGATGTACACAAGAAGTTCCCATTAGCTAAATTTGGATCCCATTCTTCATTCAGAAATATCTTTATTTTATTTACTTAGTAATGTATGTTGATACAGTTACAGCTTCATTCATAGATGTAAAGGGTGTAAACCACCTTAAGGCCATTTCTGACTTGAAAACGTGGGTCATTAGTTTATGTGGAATTGATTCCTGTTGGGCAAGAGCAGGACTTGAGAAGGACTAGACAGAAAAGACATCCAGCTTATTGCAGGTTTGCAGTAGTTGCCTAGTCTAGTCTAACTGAAATTATGTGCCTTCAACTTTCCACTGGATTTCCTTGTATATTTTTATACCAGAGCGAAGACTCCCATTAGATAACGTCCATTCGTCATGAAAGCACTTACAAACCAAAATCAAGTTATGCCTTAGCATTTGCTTTGATGTACTAAATCTAAATACACTTACCCTGTGGAGTCACTCCATTTTACTGCCCTTTTTTTAATTCATATTCTTGTGGTTCTTCTCTGAACTACCGCCAACCTCCCTCTTGAGCTGCTGACATCAGGACCAGCACTATTCCAATACCTTTATTGATGTCAAATGCAGAAGTAACATAAACTCCTTACTGCCCTTTGATGCTATCCTCTGCACACAGGAAAAGATTGCACCGGCCCTTTTGGCAACATGATTTCAGAGGGCTCTGGGGCTCACCTGGTGGTCTGCCAGAAGCCACAGTTCATTTTCAGTCTCAGCTTCCCAAAGAAGAACTCTTCTTATGTGAAGTAAGGCCTGAGAGATTTGTTCTTAAATAGATCTGTTATGTTGGGTTACATGGAAACACCTGGTATTTCTTTTGCACCTGCTCCTCAAGCAGTGCGGAAAAGGCATTGCCCACTTCTGCTCACTTCCAAATTTTGGTTCATCAAAAAGTATTATTGGGTAAGGCACTTCTTCCTTCTGCATTGCTGGAACTGTTGTTAATAAGCGCAGAACCCACTCTCTGAGCCCCACATTAGGTTAGGTTGTTAGATCCCATGCTAGCCAGCTCTAAAACAAGCTGGTTTTCCAGGTGTGTTCATCATGTTAGTTCTGATTTCTGTCAGAATCTGTCATAGTACTGTAAGGCAAACACATCCAAAGACAAAGTATAAAATATTACCACAATTCCTTTTATCCACCAAATTTGTAGTCTTATAAAAATAGCGCATTAATTTGATAAGATCTTTCTTCCATTAGTCTGTGTTGATTGCCATTAATTAAATTGCAGTGTTTTAATACTTTATTAATTGACTTTCCTATCAGCAACTCCATCACTCTGCCTGGAATAGACGTCAAACTGACAGGCCTATAATTACCTGGTTGCCCTATTTTGTCTGCAGAGGTATTGGCAAAATATTAACTTTTTTCCAGTCCTTCCTCAGATGGATGTTGATTTTAGCCAGTGTGCACATAGTTCTTAATTGTGGCTTTTTGAAGATCTGGTGAAATTTTTTTAAGTTGCTGTAAATTATTATTCACATTTTTGTTGATTTAAATTTTCTCCTTCAGGCTGGCTGATACAGCTCTTCAATTTTTTTGCAGCTCTGTGGAACAGGATCTTGCAAGGCAATGAGTGTGAAGTTTACTGGTTAGGACTTTATCTTGCTTGCATGTAAAATATATAAAATGCATTTTAAAAGCACAGAAAACATACAGCGAACTAATTATCATTTACACCTAAGCAAAGTCTAAATTTTGTCATTAATACTTCCCTGTCAGGATGAAGTCTAATGCAGAAGTTTCCCATGCCAAATACAGCTCTTTTTGAGTCAGGAAGTTGTTTTGTGTATTTTTTCTTGAAAATCCAAGAATGCTTTAGTACTTGCATCATGAGACATCCCTTTGCTCTCCCTTCAGATTTATCTTGCCGAGACTGAAAGTGCCATATATAGCGAAAGGCTTTTAAAAGGCTAATGGAGAAGGTCACCCTACACCCAGAGGTAGGCCTGGTTAGATGAACCCATTCTGGGTTGTTTGGAACAAAGCCTTGCTTCGTGCTATACTGTCAGTGTGACCATGCTGCTGGCACTGAAGACTGAAGTCTGTGAGAGCACTAAAATTGGAGAGTTTTCCTTGAGTGCTGGCCTGGGTATCATTAGTGCATGCCCAGAGAGAGTTACGGTCATGATTCTGGCTCAGTGCTGTACTGCTGCTGCCCAGGTGTGTCACAGCTTTCAAATGATAAGAGTGTCAGATCTGCCCTAATCTGGAGAAGATTTAAAAAAAAAAAAAAAAAAAAAAAAGATCATTTCATTGTCCTTCTCCATCTGTGCTCTGGCTGAAGGTAGCAAAGGTAGCAGAGGTCTCTTTCAGGTCCCATGAAGCATGAAGAGTAGCTGCTCTGCAGGCACCAGCCTGTGCCTCTTTGTTTGCAAAGTGCTTCCTGTTTGGATTTCCATGAGCATTTTTTTACCCTCCATTTACTTAAGTGATGACATCAACCAGACAAAAAGATATATAATCTTACTGAAAGTGTGCTTTTCTTCTCTTGAAGCATAGGAGTTTTGTAGGTACACTAAAACCATAAAATGACCTTACAAACTCAGACCAGTGGTCCATCTCACGCAATGTCTTCTCTCACAGACAGGGCAACAGCCAATGTCTGTGGCAGAGGGCAAGAACAGCACGAGCATGTAATGGCACACCCTCACAGTGGTCTCTCCAACTCATCTTCCAGTGACTTGCTGCCCATTTGCTTGCTGAGCCAGCAGCAGTGCCTTTCTATTTGATATCCATCAGTGGATTTCTCTTCAACAAATTCTTCTGATTTGCTTTTGAGCCTCATGTACTCTTAGCAACTGCAGCATCCTGTGGCCAGGCATTCCATAACTTAGTTGTATATATGAAAAAGTAACTCTTTGTTTGAACTTGTGTCATTCAAACCTCCTAATTTCATTTGATATGCCCTCGTTACTGTGTTAGAAGGGACAGTAAACAGTAATTCTGTACTTACTTTCTGCCTGCTGTTCATGCTTTTATAGACCCTATACTACATCCCATCTCTTTTCACAACTGTAGAATCTCAGTCTATTTAATAATTCCCTTAAAAAAGATCTCATTTCACTGTACTTTTTCTGCTTCTGCTATGCCCTTTGTGATGGAAAACCAGAATTCTACTCAATATTCAGGATACAGAAGCTGTATGGATTTATAGTGGCACACTATTCATTCTGTATTTCTTTCTAATAGTTGTTCTTACTGACTTGCACTTCTGATCACTACTAATTGCTATGCTGAATGTGACAGTGTGTGACCATGGCTGTATTAATGACTCCAAGATTTCTGCGTCCCCTCCATGATCAGAGCCCATTGTTGGGTCATGCAGTCAAGATTATCTTCCTTCTTGGGAACTGCTTTGCATTTATTAACATTGGATTTCCTCTGCCATTTTATCACCCAGTCACACTGTAGCATAAGGCCCCCAATGCAGCTCCTCAGAGACAGTTTTCCTTTTTATTACCCCACATGAGCAAACATTGCAGATACATTACTTGCTCCCATTTCCTGATCATTTTGAATATGGCCTGCAGGACAATGTACGTACCAGGTGTTTGGTACCAGGAGCAGCTGGCTCCACAGAGTAACGCCAGAGCCAACCTCCAAGGCAACATATGGATGCAGTCAGTGAAAAGAGGCCAGATTAGAAAGAAAGAGCTCGGTCTTCCTGCAAGCTCTTTGGAGGTTCAGAGGTAGCCTTGGCTCCTTTTCTTCTTGAAAATGAAGTATGTAACTGAAGCACCTAAGCTGAAATCAGAGCCACCTTGGGCTCCATCAGTAGTCAGCAATCACCCTGCTTAAGGATAAATTAAATACTAGGTGAGCTAAAAGGAAGTTTTCTAGTTTTTTCTATAAACCATAGGAGAAAATTCTCTGGTTTTAAGCACCCGATTTAAGTATCTCCAATATGATGGAGTAATTCCAGACTTCAGTTTGTAGGCTTTTGTTGGTGAATTGTGGACTGTGCAGTTTTACAAGCAGAGGGAAAGCAGTTATATAGTATCACCTAGGCTAGAACACTAGCTGTTTGAAGCATGTTATAGCTGATTTATAATTCACATGCTTATTTTGACAGGCTGGCTCTTGTTAGTTTTCAATGGGTGTGGGAGGAAATAGCAGTGCATAAAACTTGCACATTACTAATACCATTGCCATATAAAACAAATATTTGAATAGGAAGTTTCAGAAATGATTCAGTGCTCTAACTACAGAATATCCTACAGGAATTTTTTTTATAGTAACAGAATTAATGAAAAGCAAATCCTATTTCTCCACCATGGGCATAGGGTGGTCCCAGTGCAGCAGAGCCGATGTGATACTCCATCTCAGGAACAGAAAAAGCAGCTGCTACAGATTGCTGGCCCCCTGGGTGACAAGCTTGCTTTGAAAGGACTCCTTGAGCTGAGAGGTTGCTATATGCTTTTTAAGTGACTGCACCAGATCGTGTGTGGGTGCAGCAGACAGGGGCTAAAAGCCTTGAGCTGCAGTACAGAAGCAACTGAAAGCCACTCTGTTGTTGCTGCTCTACCAAGTGCAAAAGAAAACTCTCTTCCCACCCCTGCAGACTATTCTAACCACATCCTTTGAAGGTACTGAAGTTATTTCACTCACTTAGCCCACAGTTTTCTCAACATTAAGTCATAACTTGAAAGCTACAGGGTGAGGAGATAATTGTTACGTCAGTAACAACATTTCATTCAGACACTGTCATAAGTGGAGGATTTCTAGGTGCTGAAAATGTGATATGACCACCAAACAAAGAAGCCAAAATATAGCTTTAAAAATAACCACGTTTGCACCATGGCTTTATAGTTTACTGGGAATAATTTGCAAGAAGTTTGCTCTCAGATCTCTTTCTTGTCTGCCGTATGGCTGTTCCACTGCAGTTAGGAACAGCCTGCGAAGTTTGACACAGATACTGTGTCTTATGTTTTGTGCTGATTTTATCACAAAATAACTTTGAGCTTTCTCAGTTTGCATCTCTGATCTCTATTGGAAAATGAGGAAAAAGCATTTCATTAATGAACTCCTGGGGAACTGTGCTTTTTTTTTTCAGATGCAACGGTAAAAAAAGGGACCTGTGAATTTGTGAAGCTGAAACAAATTTAATGCTTCCCTGGCACCACTTTGACAATCCCTACTACGTGCAGTGATAAAACATTGTCTGTGAACTGCAATAGCCTGGCCAAGGAAAATTTCTATTTTTTTCAATTCTCAGTAACTTTTAAAATTTTGTGCATGATAGGTTTTTTACACTGAAAAATCCACCTCAGACTGGAGAATCCCCTTTGTCTTTTTGAAAGAATAAAAGCGTGTGTCTCACATCTGTTTTGTTCCTAGAATCACTTTTAGATTGAAACATAATATACTGTTTTTTACTTGCATCTATTTTAATGATCACATATATGTGATACTGTAACAGGTGGAGTTATTTATACACATGGAAAAATATGTAAGTTGTTCAAGATCTTAAAATAACTTGTGTACTGAAGGAATCCTTTCTGTTAACCTTAGAAAAGGGTGGAGGTGTGAGGAGTAAATGAATAAAAAGTTGTTTTATTTCTGTCACTCAAGGCATGAATGAATACCTGTTGTCATCTAACAGACCCATCTGTGTGGGTCTCCAGTCTGTTACTTACTGGGATTTCGTGTTACTTTTTCTCCTGGCTTCCTCAGCTAGGATGGACAATGACTATTGAACAGAGAAGTTTCATGTTTTCGAAGTGCAATAGATTTGAGAAGTGTGTATTTTTTTCCAGATCTTAGGTATGTGGAAAGTAATGGAAACAAAAGTAAGACTGAAATAAAGAGCTGTCCCTCAAACTCAAAAGCTTGTAACATCCTGCAGTAGTGATGAAACAGTTCATAAGACTAGCAAGTGTAATTCTGATCCCTCTACTTTGCCAGACTGTGACACTGGCAGATTTCCAGAATAAGCCAATTTCAGAACTGTGGAGCCTCCAAATACAATGTTCTGTCAGTCACAGAGATTTCAGCTCCAGGAAAGGAAAGATTCATCTGGCAGATTATAATCACTACTGTACAAGATGGTGAAAGAAGTGATCTTTCCTAAAGCAGGATGCGGGCTACTTTGGGACTAGTCAACACCTTGACTGTGTTGAGAAGTGGTGCTGACTTGACTCAAGTATCGCTATATCTCATCCTACTCTTGTGATGCAAACCGCTGTTTTTTCAATAGGTGCTACAACAGCAACTCCCAACCTGTGCTGAAACAATCAGAATGCTTCAGAGTTTCCAGAGCCATCCAGATTCTGGGCCTTCACTTCCCTAAAAAAACCCAGAAACCCTCCCCAAAAAACCAGAGAAATAAATAGTGGCGTTGACACTCACACCTGATTTTTGGGCTTTTACTGCAGCGCAGACCAGCCATGCCCAGACTGGGTCCTGAGGGATGCTCTGCTTTCCCCATCCCATTATGAGGTCACAGCTACAGATTTCCATAGCTCAGACTGGCCAGTGTATCACACAGTACATCAAGGCTTCAGCGTTTGAAGTTGTGGGCAGGGGGAAAGTTTATATCTGAGAGGTGCATTAGCATCTCCCATCTCCTGTGGGGTTTCTATCGCCATAGGACCCAGTGCCAGCATGCAGAAAGAGGGGAATTCAGGGAAAAGTTGATCATAAATTACCAAGAGAATTCCTCAACATAACGTGTGGGACCCAGCGCCAGAATGGCTATGTGAAATCAAATCAACCTGATGTACTAAGTACCTGTAATAAACGAAGAGACCTTAATGTATTTCAAAACAACTAAAAGCCTGTGTTATTTAAGTACAATGATCTTCATAACCTTTTCCTAGCCTATCTGATCAATATCCCAAATTCACTTTCCTTTCTAATCCTAGAAAATCATATAAAAGAGTATATTGTGTCTGTGACAAACCTGAATCACTTGGGTGGTCCTGATAATGGGATACTTGGTTAGACATGAGCTTGAGTTTTGGTGAATTTTGTGGCTCCTGCCAACACCTTAAGAAGATTACCATTTCTGGTAAAGGCTCAAAACATTAAAGGAAAACTAAAAAAGAGAGCAAGTTCTTTCAAGAGAATAAAGTTGATGCTGTGGGCAATTGGAATGAACTGCATCAGCTTTCAGAGATTAAAGAGGAAAAACTGCAAAAAAAGATTTACCAGTTGAAACTCTGTCATTAAAGATCACTTTTTTTTTTCATCAAAATAAAATTAATTTAAAAAGTGAAACTGTATGTGTGTTTGCTTAGAAGTAGGAACAACCAACCATTCCTCCACCTACCACTCAGCTGCTGCTTTATATAATGAATGACTACTCATTTTTAACATTTTTGATATCTTACCTAAATGAAAAAAAAAAAAAAAGGGCAATATTAATTCAAAGAAACAGCTGCCCATCTTGATATCTGTAATTATCTATTATGACTTAATATTATGGGCAAAAATATAATAGTCTGGCATTCAGCAGTTCCTTATTACATTATGAGCAAAGTTAGTTGACTGTCTGATGTTAAGGTTGACTAACTGTGTTAGTCAGGAGCAACATTGTTTTTTGTTGTTTATAACCTTATCAGACTCCAACAAACTGAATTGAAAATACTCTTGCCAGACATATGTCTCAACCTTGTTTTATGTGTTTCCTTTTGGAAAATTTCAGCTAAAATGGTATTTCGGACCCCTCCAAAAAAAAAAAAAAAAAAAAAAAAGCAATGGAGTCTGTGTTTGGCCTTGCGCTTGTCTTTGGTGGCTCTTTCAGCTCTGTGCTGAAACTGCAAGAGCTAGAGGAAAAGAGAAGGTTCTTTTTTTTCTACCACTGGAGCAATGTTTTTGGTGGCCCTATGAAACAAACCTACCTGAGTAATTCGTGCCCTACCTTAGTACTACCAAAATATGAGACCTAAGTTCACTGAAGAGGCCTCTGCAATGACCATGTTCTGCCAAGAGCTACTGAGGGTAGGCAGGATTCTCTGCACATTACAGGGGATGCTATAGAAGTGCCAGACAGGAACCAGTCCTGCTCCTTCTCCCTTCTGGACTCTTAAATAATTCTTCATTATTGGATGGGTAGAAAATGATAGAAAATGTGCATATTTGTCTGGCTTTAGTAAAGTGCCTAAGTTACTGAACAGTTGGTCTTCCTCTGGATTTTTCTCAGTGTCTCTTTCATGACTATCTACGAAGAGATAACAAAGAAGAAGTCAAAATGAATTTAGGATATATTTTATACAAAGTACAGATTTAGGTAATTTTTTGATAAAACTGGAGTCTTTACTTTGAACAAAAGGACCAGAAAATATTAACCTGCATAACTAGCACTCCATACAAAATGGAATTGCTGAGGGAGGAAAAAAATCTAAAAACTAGTCAAAAGACTATTAAATTTGCTAACATTTGTGTATGATAGAACAGTATTCTTAAAAAGGTTTATCTCTTGGGAATTTTAGTGAGTAGCGAAGTTGTCAGCTGGTGTGACTAGCCTGACTCACTAGGAAGAGCGTTCTGCTTCATGCTCTTAAAGAAGAGGTCACTGTTTCAGTGACAAAGAAACTATACCATGTAATAAGTGTTCAAAATATTGATTGCATTTACCAGTGGGTAGGAGGAAAATAGTACATATAGCAGTTAGATACAAAATGTCCCCTTCAAATTTAATGACACCTCTCTCCAAAATTAAGGGTCAGATACTAGGATACATGCCAGGAAAAGTTTGGATAAAAGAGCAAATCTATGGTAGATTGATCAATAGTAGCAAGGAACTTGCAGTGAAAATTGCAGTGCTTCAACAACTGAAAGGATACTCAGGGAATAAGATAAATGTTCCAAGAGGGTGTTTTTTTTAGAAGGGAATAAAAGAGATTTTGAAAGTTAAATCTCTCAGCTTTCTTATTACATCGTGTTTACATAATCATATCCAGATGCTTTAGGCAATAGTCGCTTCCTGTGCTTACATTTTGTTGTTGTCTCATCATTCCTTTATTAATCTTTGTGAGGATTAGCAAAACAAACAAGATAACTGTGAAGCTGAAAACAATTTCATGGTGCTTCCTATGAGAAATTATTTCCAAGAAGCAGTGTTATCTTTTTTACATAACCTGGATTTCCTCACAAATTGCATTGGGAATTTTTTGATATAGGTATACTTTCAGTCTCGGAAGTAGCAAAGCATTGAACTTCTCTTTCCTCACTCTCAAACACAGATAGGATCCTGCGTGCCCACGGCTCATAGCAGGAGCAAGGCATTGTTTTTTTGAAGTCTTCCTATCCAGCCTTTGTATGCAAGACCATGCACACCCACAGTGGCCTACAAAGACCAGCACCTTTTTCACATCATTGTCTAGCTAAAAATAGGCCATACACTTACTATAACACACCATTTACCAAGCAGCTATTTCCTCTGCATGTCAGCAGAATAAAACATACATAAATAAAATATCTTCTACATGCTGGAAATAGCACCCTGTAATCATCCCAGTGCACAGGACAAAGTTATTGTGTAATGACAGCACACCTTGTTGAGTGATAGTGCGGAGCTTTTGCCCTGTGCCTAGCAACATACCAAAGCATGGGATGAGAGTCTACACCCTTCCTTATTGCTCAACTGGACCTGGCAAATGTCCCTTGATGTTACCCTGGCTCATATCCACATATTTTATTAACATATGTAACTTCACATTGATATTAAGGATAGACATGGTTACGTGTCTTCAGGGTCTGAGGCTGTTTGTGTCTCGGATCCTCTTGCAGGAGTCAGAGCCATCAAAGAGAGGCTTTCCTTGCTAATGCAGCACAGGTACCTTAACCAAATAAATATCGTTGAATATTGCCACCGAAGAGTTGCAAAGTAAGAAAAAGTTACAATAACCTGTGCAAGCTCCTTGATAAAGTGTCTCACATATTATAGATTAAAATTAAATTTTAAATGGAAAATATGTATTCAAAACATAATTGTTTATCCTTTAGAAGATCCTGGGGTTTCTGTTTTACTTGAAGTGTATTTCAAGTGTATGTAAATGAAAAGCAGTGATTTTAAAGCATTGTCATCCCAAACCTAATTATCCAGGATTACGTTGTCACTCAGGACTCCTAGGGAAGTAGGATCACTGTGTTTCTTCTTGTCGTGGAAGCTACCATCTTGTTTCATTTGAGTCAGAGGACTGACCACCTTGAATTCAACCTCTGTGTTAAACATGCGGCTGCTGGGAATTTCTTGTGCTCAAAGAAAAAGTCAGTTGCAGAGCGCGTCTCATTTTTGTGAAACAGTAGTTGCACAGAATGAGGAATGGTAAAATATCTAAAAATTCTGTAAGGCAAAAAAATGTTGCCACTTCTTCTAGGGGTTTTTGTTGGTTTTTTAAATTTGTATTTGTAAAATTGGCTTGAAATAATTTTAATAGTTTCCTGGTAAGATTTGACCAGTAATTAAGGCAACACTTCCTTCACCTTAAGAGTCAGAAGTACCTAATTGTACACTAGGGGTTTTGAAGTGAATTGGACAAGATCTGGAATAACAGACTACCCATCTAGGCTCCTCTTCTCTACAAACTGAAATGTTGTCTGTCCCAGTAGGAGCAGAAGCTCGACATCGTGAAAATAGCTCCATAGATATTCTCTTGGATTTTAGAAGACCTATTTTAAAGGATGTTTTAAGTGGTTTTTAAAAAATTTCCATTAAATGGTTTTAAACCCCTGGTTCAGCTATAGCTCTCCCCTGGATGAAGCTCAAAGCTACATGCCTATGTCCCCCTGGGGTTGGGTGACAGCCTACCTGAGTATTGAAAAGAATTGAGATTTTACTAACACATGTCGTTACAGGAGACCCCAAATTCCTCAGGGTCCATCATGCTTACAGGACAGAAATTTATAATAGACAAAGTTGTACACAATCAAAATGGACCTAAAATTAGCATTTTTACAAAATTTTTACAAAATATTTTCTGCCAATAAAGAGAAAATAGAGGAAAATTTTTCAAATGAGTTCCACTAAAATTGTGGGACCAGCTCAGCCCTTGCTATGACTCAGTGAAACCATGCCAGTGAGGCACTATAACTGATAAAGAGATTATCTAGCATCAACTAAGGCATAATCTCACAGTGAAATTTTCTGTAATGGTTGGGACACTTCTGTTTTGTGGTGTGGATGCTCTGTTGCATAATCAGGAGTGAGGTCATATTTCATCCTTACTCCCATTGGGGACAACTAACATCATAGCTCTGCCCTATGCCATTTTGTATTTTCAAAACACTTCTAGAATATGATCTGAAATTTCTATTTCTCTAAAATTTTTCAAGAGATCCAAAACCTCTTTGTGAAGTCAGGCAGATAAAAAAATAATAAGAATGATAGACAGGTAAGTGCATCATGGTTACATTGGCCCTTATTCCTTAGAAAACAAGCTTAAAAAGTAAAACAATAAATTATAAAATAATAATAAATAATATTTTAGCAGTTTTAAAGCTTTATTGAAGAGCAAAATTATGCCTTCTTGTGAAAATGTAATATGTTAAAGTTGATCCTAAAAGAAACTTAGATTTTTAAAAAATTGAATAGGATACTGTTTAGGAGACTGTTCCTACAATCCTGTATGAACAGATTGAACTCACACCAGTACAATCATTACCTTTTATTAGTTGAATGAAGGTTTGTCTTGCAAACAAGCATATGGTATTTCCTTAACAAAAGTAAACATATTAAACACTCTGATGGTTTTAGGTGCCTCTGTGTTTGTATTCCACAAGACCATCACTCTCATGGATGTATCTTTAGTTTGTGGAAGGTGAAGCTTGTTTTTTCTACCCCCTGACTTGTCAAAGGGATTACATGAAGTTTGTGACGTACAGAGAAGGAAAATGTAACAGCATTTAAAAAGCTGGGACCATAAAAATGGCCTTCCTCTATTGCAATTAAATTGTTTATCACTTGAGAACAGAAAAAAAAATTAAAATTACAGGCCTACACATACACCCATTAAAGCTGTACATGATAGTCAAAAAGCCTTTCCTATTCTCATTAGTGCTGTGGCCAAACCCTTCAAAGCAAGGTTTTCAAATGCAAATTACACAAGTCAGTGAGAAACCTGATCCTAGGAAGCCCTAAGCGCCTCTGACTGCCATCAAAACGTTGAAATTGCAATATTTAAGATGGTAAGGCTGTTTTGCAGCATAGGATTTTCCAGCAAATCTAAGCAACGCTTTCAGAATCAGCATCGGTTGCGCCACTGTTACCATCAGTGCACTCCTAAGTCATGCCTCTGGCACAGGAGTAAACATAATATCCCTGTTTGAAAATCTTCAGAAAAAGGAGTGAGAACAAGAAGACCATCATCTGAAGAGAGGTATCAGGCCCTGCAAATAGCTGTGTCACTTTTGCTGTGCGCGAGAGAATGCGCAGCTGGAACCCTGCCCTAGAATTCCTGCACACACCTGAGAGCACGTGTGTGGTTAAGTGTCAGAGGGTTCGTCTGTCCTCACGCAGAGTGCGCGAGTGCCAGTTCAGGGTACATTGACCTGGACTGTCATAACCTTCTAGAAAGAAACTGTGGTGTGATCCCTGGTTTTGCAGACCCATTGTGCTGAAAAAGAATGGCTTCCCCATAGGCAACATTCTCACACAAATTACCAGCATAAACAAACTGTCTGAGGACTGTCATTTGCCCCTACAAGGAGATGTTTGCCCTGTGTATTGAAACAAACCCTAGAACTGCTTTGTGCATCTTATTAATACAAGGAATTTCACTCTAGCAAGGAACGTTCCATGTTCCTACAGGTTTTTGTTTTGTTAACCATAGTTTCAGTGCCATCCCTTAGACAGATGCAGATGTATCTGTAAAACAGCTATGTGCAGGTAACCTTTCCATTGTCATTACATGTTTCTTCATCATGTTCTGATGTTTTCACAGTCCCTGTCTTACTTTGAGTTTGCATCTGTCTTCTAATAAACATTGAATATTTACAATACAGGTCATTTGTTAAGAAAATATTTGGCCACCTGAATGATATATTAGGGTTGGGCCCAAATTCCGTAGCTGAGCATCGCAGTTACCACTATTGTAAGTCATCCTCATGAGTTCAGTGCTACTATTCACTTCTGTGCTAATTCCACCATGTGTATGCATTTGCAGTATCATGACTTTAAATAGCATCTTTGTCACGTATTAAAGGGAGCAAATTCTTTCAACCTACCTACTTTCTTCAATCTTAAAAGAATATAATACTGTACGGGGAAAATTTACTTAGTACCAGATACTCAAGACTTCCAGACTGCTGCACACTGCTGGAGTGCAGAAGTGAATGAAAGGGTAAGTGTTGGTGTTTCTCCATTTCACTGTAAGCACAAACTCTTTCTTGAAAGCATGTTGCAGTTGTTTATGCTTTGAAGAGCGCAATATTTTTAGCTTTACCACTTACAGTACTGGGATGTATTGCAAACTTTTTGATTAAGCACCATAGGCTACAAGAAAAGCTCGGAGCTGTAATGCCTCTAGCACATTTTTAGGCAGTTACCATGCCAACCATAAAAATTATGAGCAGAATGAATACAAGAAGTCTTTTTGAAAATAAAATAGTGCAAAGTTAATGCAGAGCCCGAAGTTTCAGAACACAGTATTATATTGTTGGAAGATTTATCATGATCCATATATAAACCTACTGGTTTTATCAGGAGCTGATCAACTGTCACTAACTTAGCCTGCAAACCTGCAGAGTTTTCACGCAAAGACTAAAGCATCTGTTTGAGCAGTTGCAGAGATTAGAATTACTGTAGAACCATGCGCAAACCTTCAAGCAAAAAATCACTCCAGACTTGAAAAGTGTGGTTTAGATGCATGTTAAGTAGCACATGGGAATCATGGAATTCTGTTGAAATTCCCAGAAAAGACCTCCATGATACTGGGTGGAAGTTAGCATGCACAGAGAAGCACAAATGCAAACTGTGAGGTGAAGACAGAGGGAGATCACTCACCGATTACCTTCATGGGCAAAAAGGCTCCACTTGGGAAAACTGGCTCAATTTATTGCCAGTGAAATCAGAGTAGGATAATGAGAAATAAAACCAAACCTTAAAACACTTTCTTCCCACCCCTTCCTTCTTCACAGTTTCAACTTCACTCCTGATCTGCTTTCCCTCCTTTGCCCCAGAGGCACTGTAGGACAGGGACTGGGAATTGCAGTCAGTTCATCACCTTGTCTCTGTCACGTCTTCCTCCACCAGGGGAGGACTCTGCAAACTTCCCATGCTCCAGCATGGGGTCCTCCCAGGGCTGCAGGTGGATATCTACTACACTGTGGACCTCCATGGCCAGCAGGGATCCAGCCTGCTTCACCATGGTCTTCACCACGGGCTGCAGGGGAATCTCTGCTGCAGCACCTGGAACATCTCCTTCCTCTTCTCCTGCACTGACCTCGGGGTCTGCAGGGTTGTTGCTTCCACATGTTTTCACTCCTCTCTCTCTCTGGTGCTGTTGTCTGTTTGTTTTTACTTCGTCTTCCTAACTATGCTATGCCACCATCACTGATGGGCTTGACCTTGGACTGCAGTGGGTCTGTCTTGGAACTGGCTGGCGTTGACCTTATCGGGCATGGGGGAAGCTTCTGACAGCTTCTCACAGAAGCCTCACTGCTACAAAACCTTGCCACTCAAATCCAATACACGGGGCTACCATGTTTTCCAAGTGAGTTGTTTTCAGAAGGTGAAGAAAAAATCCTTTGCAAAGAATAATGTTTGCTAATGGCAGCTCTTGCAACTTAATTGCCCTGGAGAACAGTGAGTTTTGATTAACTAGTTTGAAAAAAATAAGTTATTTGTGGAGTTCTCTGTGAAAGCACAGTCAACTCCAAGTTTCTTGTCATTTTTTAACTCAAATATATTTATAAAGAAGTCATTATTATAATAGACACTAATATGATATAATAAAGACTGATACAATTATTAATGTAATGATCATAGACTCATAGAATCATAGAATTGATTGGGTTGGAAAAGACCTCAGAGATCATCAAGTCCAACCCTTGGTCCAACTCTAGTCAGTTTACTAGATCATGGCACCCAGTGCCACGTCCAGTCTCAGTTTAAAATCCTCCAGGGACGGTGAATCTACCACCTCTCTGGGCAGGCCATTCCAATGCCTGATTACTCTCTCTGTAAAGAATTTTTTTCTAATATCCAACTTAAATTCCCCCTGGCAGAGCTTAAGCCCGTGCCCCCTCGTCCTATTGCTGAGTGCCTGGGAGAAGAGACCAACCCCCACCTGGCTATAACCTCCCTTCAGGTAGTTATAGAGAGTGATGAGGTCACCTCTAAACCTCCTCTTCTCCAGACTAAACAACCCCAGCTCCCTCAGCCTCTCCCCATAAATGATAATAAATTACTTTAATGATAAAGTAATTCAATTCCTCCTTCTTCCCCATCCCATTGAAATGCAGCTGAAAGAGAAAATCTAAGCGAGTTTTGGCTCTGTTAGTGGTTCTGAGCAGTTAGGTGTCCACCCTGCTGGTCAGTGCAGTCTACATACCTTCATTTGGAGACTAGAAATGAATTTGTCAAAGAATCAAATTAATATACAAGAACGCTAGTACTGGGTGACAGCAGAGATTGATCAAGGCCAAGAGGAGAAAGGCAGTTTGGTATTTTGCCCTGTTTCCTGCATTTCTGTTTCAGAGTCAGTTTCAGCTGAAGGTGACACTTTTGTGTTTGTTAAGGTCCTGGCCAAGGGCTGATTGGAAAGGTACAATACGGGAATGGGATGTGCCTCATGTATTGCTTTGCAAACTGGACCCAACCCTCAGGCTTGGGTTTGATAGTCTTCTTACAAAGCCCTCATACAGAAGTATTTAAAAAAGGAAAGATACAAGGTCTACAGTTCTTTAAAAGCTGTGTTTGACAATAAATTTAAACTTACATATGTACTACTTTCCCTGTATCTTCTTGGATGTTTCAGTCTGAGTCAAAGACAAAAGTGGAAATGCTGTATTTTTAATATATATTTTCACACTATGTTGTTCAACCAATCTGTTATATTCTTGCTTGGAGACCAACCTTTATGAACTTTCCAGAGGAGCTTCTATGATAGATTTAGAAATCTTTGAATGTTGACTAAAATAATTTTGATAGATTTTTTCCTCAATATCCTGTTCCAAAGATGTAATTTCCTAATAAATTTATGGAATAACCCTTCTCCACAGAGATAGGAAACAAGAACTTCCTGTATTATGCTGTGTTTATTTCAAAACAAGGACTTCAGCTCCTGTTCAACAGAAAGGCTCCTTTGATATTACTTTATCTTTTCAGTTTTGGTATGGGATATTTGATATTGGACACTGGTCAATGGGATTACTTAGGATTCCTTCCGTGGGAACTGCTCCAGGCCACTGGTGAGGTCTGGTCTTGGGTGGGTAGTTTTGGAGTAAATTTACGTGGTTGTTAAATATGTAAAGTGTTAGAAAATCCAGCGACCTTTCTTTATTTATAGCTTGAGGTGGAACAGGAGAAAGAGGAGGCAGTGGTGGTAAGTGCAGGACACTGGATTTTGCAATAGGTTTAGGCAGACAGCCAACATAAAGAGGCAAAAAATGTGAGCAGCAGCCAACACACAGGCTACTTTACACAAGTTAGATGAATGTTCATCTGTGTCTTCCATCAGGTCATGTAAAGCAAGAGCAAGGCTAACATTTTCAGCTAGACCCCAGCATGAAATAATTGTGGTTTAACAATCCACACAACATATGTGACAATAATTAATTAACAGTTAGCCCTTTGTAGTGCCTGCAATCCAGTGCTTCTAAGTGTGGGCTTGGGGCCCTCTGTTCATTCGTTTACCAAAGCCTCCGCACTTGAAATTCAAAATAATCAGTTTACCCTTTGATGAGTTAATCCTCCTGCTCCCTTCTACCTCCTCTCTCCCAGACCCCACAAAGACTCAGAAATTTGGGTTATGGAAACTTGCCAAATGGAACCCATTTAGGCCTCAATTGCCAAAGTGATTGTATCCTAGGATTATCCTGCAGTATGAGCTGCTCCCTTCTTCTCACACCACGTTGCCACTACTGTGAGTCTGCGGCTCCATTGGTCTAAGTTAAATTTTACTCACTGACATAGCCTAGTAGAAATGAGAGGAGATTCTGGCCCTAGTTTTAAATATTTGAACAGGGTAAAAGCCAAGAAGGGTTGGAAATTATTTAGCCTGCTATTAGGGGGATATAATTAGACATACTTGGGTATAATTAGACTTGGATTAAATAAAGGGGGAAAAAAAAGGCAGCATTTAAAAAAACAGCCATGCTAACAGTAAGAGTCCTTATACGTGGGAATAGGGCAAAAATGAGTGAAAACCACAGTGGAAATGAAGTAGTTGACAGCATAAGTCTCTTATCTCTAATATTATAGCGGGTCAGCTTATACCCTTTGTTTGCTGAGTGAGGAAGAAACAAGTGACCCTGGTAACCCACAAGCATAGGCAGTAGTTTGTGATCAGGGTTGCCATCACACCTCAGGTATCCCCATCTGGCCGGGGGTGTTTGAACAGGATGTGTCATCTCTGTCCAGACCCGTGTGGGTTTCCTTGTGTAAGGCACACTGTTATATTAGGTAAGATCTACAATGAGCCTTTTTCACTCCTTCAGCAAAGGTGTGGTTGTTTCTCAGAGGGCTCCACAAAGAGAATGGCATAGGAAAGAATGATGCTGCTGCATTAAGCAATGACCCAGCAGAGAAAGTCCTGAGACTCTTATAGGGATGTGCTGAGAATTAAGACTTTTTAGCTCCACATAGCAAACCATTCACAAGTTAGGCCACAATTTTGCAGTTCTAGTAACTGAGGTTTTTGAAGGTCCACCACAGATATCTCCTCAGAAGTTTAGCAAAAATAAAAACAAAATTACATGAAGAAGATTACTAAGGTGGAAAAATCAAGAGCGCAAAAATCTAGGGAATTCAACTGACTTAAATTCAACTGTGTGCTATCCTAATTCTACCCTTTTGTGTGTTTTGATACAGTCTTTAATTGCATAATCACATACTATTTGGTGAATAATTCCAGGCTCAGGGTTGATTTGGGATTGTGTGAACTAAATAAGGCATGAGACCACACACAGTGAATGAAGTGGATAAAAAGGAATATTGAACAGCTGCCTTGTTTACTGAGTACCATCCACTAAATGAGGCAGTGGTTCTGCAGAATTTAAAAAAAAAAATTGTACATGATCAATATAATTAAATAATCATAATACTGAAGTACAAGGAAGAGCGGAGAGGCTGCACAGGCAAATCAAGCTCCCTTCCCTAAATCTGCCCAAATCTGTCAAACCACATTGGTTTTGCTGGTTTTCACAGGTACCTTCTCTCACTTTCCCCTCCCAGTAACTCCAGTGCACTTCTGATTCAGTTAAACTTTATCCAACTTACCATCATTATAAAAGCTGGAATTGCTTTCTCTGATTGTTTTCCTTTCCATGTTATAAAAAGGGTGAAGTTCCATGACTGCATGACTAAGGTTATATATATGACACATATAGAACAAAGTACATTTGATCTGACATTCAGATAGTGGATGTCCCTCAGAACAAGTAGCTTTCGTAGTTGGATTTGGGCATGTCATTGATTGTCAATTTATTTCTTTTTCTACCCTCTAAAATAACAAAAATCTTATGATGCATCATCTCCATAGATAATATGGTACATCACTCAAACATGTCAAAGGAAACTTCCATAATTCCATTTGGACAAGGATGTTTTGGGAGGATCTGGGAAAGTTAGCAAACTTCCTACCAAAGGTGTGGGTTTTCTGAAAGTCTTTCATTTCAAAAGCATGGAAACATAAATACACACACACATACAAATCACTGCTGAATAATAAAAATATGTTTGAATCTACATGCTTATAATTTTCAAAATCTTTTCTGTTGCCTCAAGACATTTTAAAAAATGAAGAAGAAATCCTAGATCAGAGCTTCTAGCATTAAGATCAATGCATATCTTTGCCTAGGTTCCAAAGAGAGCATACAAGTCTCACTAAAAAGTATGTGAGAGGAAGTATGACCCGGTGTGGAAAGTAGGAGCCAGGAAGCCAGCAGGGTGTTCCCATTTGTGCCAGGCTAGTTTTTTGTTAGCCTGTGGAAATCACATCATCTGTTTCTGCATAGCTTCCTCTTTTGTAAAACAGAGTTAATGTGCTTCATAACTTTTATGATGCATTTTGAACTCTGACGGAAGTCATTGCAAAATTACAAGTTTTCTTAAAATTTGTCCATAGCTGAAAATCCATCCACATCATCTGGTATTTTCTTCAGACCTCACTTGTATTTCAGAATCCATTGATCCTGATTTCCTAAAATATTTGGTTCTTTGAGGTATAGAAGTGAAACTTTTAATTACCTGCCATTTTAACAACATGTAGTTGTTGTTAAAGCACAAGTATTGAGTTTTTCCCCTAACGGAGGAAGGATCTCTCTTGCAGCACCTTTTTAGGTCAATGTATTATGCAGTTTAAGAGTAATCTTGAGATGCATTGCTTCTCAGAAGAGTTATTACCTCAGTTTCAGAGATACATACACCTTATAGTACATGAAAAAAATCTCTGGGTACCTATTGCCTTCCTCAGAAAGGTGTTGTGAGCCTTAATGTGGTATTCTTTGAGCTGCTTGGATGAAAGATGCTCAGTGAAGTAAAGGTATTTTTATGTCTCATTAAACATGAAAAGAAGGATAAAGTGAGGCTAGGAAACAAAGAAAAGACTAAGAAGTGTGGCTTTAAAGGATGTATGAGTCAGTAGTGTCAGCCATGTATGTTTTTTGGGGTGACTGAAGGTCTCTTCATGTTCTACAATTTTGCTATGCAGCAAGAAGATACTTAGACAGATACTGTACCTACCATAAGAGTACACAGGGTGTTTGAAATCCCGTCTTTGCTCACTACTCTTACGTATAATACATTTTTGAACTGTTGCTGAGTGGATAATCTATATTTCATAATTCAGACTGTCAGTATTTCCTTTGCATAATTATAACAGCAGGAAATATATAAGGCCTTTGTGGAACTTGAAAATTCTGTTGCCTGGGGCCATATTTAATGTGTAATAAATTATTCAACAACAAAGCACTCTTCATTCTATTTACAGTAAGTTAGAGCTAAGTGTGTGAGGTATACATAACTAACATGAAACAGTATTCACTATTGCTGCCAAGGCTGAAGTTTTTTCTGAAGCCATTAGTCTCATATTCAGTGAGCCAAATCTCCATCAGGTGAAAACTGACATAGCGCCATTGAATTTGCCTTGAAAGAAAGGGAAGCATGAAGGGTGACTTCCCTGAACTCCACCTGAAAATCAGAAAGGTCAAAGGATAGGTGTGGAATCTCACATATAAGTACATTATAGGCTATTCCTTGTGTTTACTTCCCTATTCATCTACATATAGTGCTCTTGAATGGCAATATGTCAACAACAATGTCAACAACTAAGTTTCTCTGACTGGATGCACCAAGTCTTCTCTAGCATAGGCCTTATCTTTCTCCATGGATAGCAACCAGAACAGGCAGTGCACCCTGTCTATCCTTAGCTCCTGATAAAAAGATTTTACATTACGTGGACCTTGTTCATTGAGATCTAGACTTTAGACGCCCATTTGATCCATGAAGGTTTTCATATGGTCAGGCTGGACCTGAAACAACTTAGATATATAGATATAATATTTTTCTATTAATGAACAAGCCGTCTACCCCAACTACCTTAGTGTTATTCTGGATACAGTTAGTGAGGTACGTGTGCTACAGAATAGTCATGAAACAGGTGAAAGTTGGCTTTACTGAGTAACAAGAGTTCAAGGTAAAATCACAGAAGTCAGAATTAGATTAAGGTATGTGCATATTAACAATTTTTAAAAGGGCAAAATTTTTGTGGCAGATCAAAGGGAAAATAAGACCTTTTTTTGTCTTAAGTATACCAAATGTTTGCTAATTGCTTTGTTCCCTGAATCTCATAAAAGAAGAAAATCAAAGTTCTCCTTATGTATGTCTCTAGATTTGCAGTTCACATCAATTCTCTGCTGAGACCCACATTCTTCTTGTGTAAGATGTCTTTGAACTTCTGCAAAAGTAAAAAGGGTCCATTTCACTTCTGATTGCTGCCAGAAGTGGGGTAAAAATTTTGTAGCAGCAATTACATTTCCTGTATGGTTTCAGTATATTATTGTATCTGACTGTCTTCATTACTGGGCATGGGAAGCACTCAGCCTTGCCAGGAGAGCTCCTGCAGGCATTCCACCCAAACTCTCACGCTTTATGAGGCAATTTCATGTTCCTGATCATTAAAAAGATTTGATTTATAAGCAAAACTCTTGGCTTGTGGAAAGGGGAAGAGGCAAGTTTAATGTCTGAAATGGTCAATTCCTAGAGGTGTCAATGGACCGTGAACTAACTTGATCATTGCCAGACCCTGAAGAAGAAACTGTGAAAGTCATCTTAGGTGAGAAAAAAACAATTATCTTCTCATGTCCAGTGGAGTCAGTTTTTCCAAGTGTATGGTCAATAGAGTGCATTCCCTAGAAGATGAAACAGCCTGGGTTGTACTCCTTGCTCAAAGAACAGTTTCATATTTTTGTAATAAGTTCATGTCTTCATGTCAGCAAGTAACTTTACTCAATTGTCTTCAATGGATACAGGCCCACTGAGTATCAAAGTGATGAAAAGTGCCTGCCATGTGCCCACACCGTGGCAGTCTGCAGGTGGGTGTTGAGTGTCCTTTCCTGGTAAGCAATGGCGTGGATTTCATTTCCTTCTGTGAGCAAAGGAACTCTGCTTTTTTAGTTGAAGCCTGGCTCATACCTCAGGAAGTACAGTCCGAGGTTCTCTGCTTAAGTTAAACTTTTAGATCTTTATCTCTGATGCAACCTAAAACAGATTTCCAAAAGTAGTCTCATTAGCCCTTTTTTTCAGGCCATCTGCTTTCTTAGTGCTCATGTGGCATGAAGAGGCAGGCTTTAGGCCATGTTTACTCCTAAAAATTAATTTGTTAAACTCCAAATTAAACATTTTCTGTTTTCCATGGAATTCTGATGGCATGTAACTTGACTGTCAGCAGAAAGGAGCCATTCAGTGTACACTTAGCTTTGCTTCTGTAGCTTAAATTCTTGCAAAACTTCTATTACTTATGAAGGATTTGCTAGTGTAATATGCGTAGGAGCAGATCCACTAAAATAATAAAAATAATAAGCCTGTATTTTGCTTTTATTTTGTCTTACAAATGTGTATAATCTTCATGGAATCAGCTCATCAAGTTTTAAATCTACTTATGGAAAGAAAAGACTATGCCTACCAAGTTCATGGTGGAAAATGAGAATCCTTTGCAGCTGCTGCTGTGTTATTTATGATACAAGTTTGGATCAAAAGATGGGTTTTAAAGAATTCTTAATGCTTTACTCTGCTGCCAAATATGTTCAGCTTTTAACAATGTTGAAACAGGCATTTCTACAGTGGCAGTTCCTCTAGGGTGATAAATCCCAGTTTATGTTTCACAGACGGAAGGTCTCCATGATCATTCTGCCTGTGTTCATAAGCCAGTATTCCAAAAAAAAAAAAAAAAAAAAAAAAAAAAAAAAAAAAAAAAAAAAAATCATCACACAAAAGCAAAGTCCAAAGTCATATGTAGTATTTGCCCTGATCCTCTTCCACTGTCTCTAATTAAAGAATAGGCATTCTGTCATTAAATAGCTTCTATTATACATTTCATTTTCATTACTAAATGATCCTTTCTGCTCACATGCTTGACATCACTGATAGCTGTAGCCAGTCATTATGATCCATGTTTCTTGTGATTTATTATATACTGAATCCTTTATTGCACTTCGAAATTGCTAAGAGTTTGTTTCTGCCTGACTTTGACAGTGCTTTGCAAGAAGTTCAAGTGCTGGACAGTATGATTGCTAAACTGAGATTTTGTGTGCAGCTCTCTGAGCTGTTAAAGTGCTACTGTCTAATTCAGATAGAAACACATCAAAGGGCTGTGTGTACTATTGTTTTTCTTCTCTACAGCTAATCCCTGTGTCTCAGCGGTGCCTTTCTATTACACTGATTACAAAACACAGTTTTAAGTCAAACAAGATTAAAAAACATATTACTGTGACTTCCAACCTAATTCCTGACAAATCTGTGATGCACCAGATGCTCCTTCCCTCGGGATGAAATGATACACGGCTCTCTTTGTATTTGACTGCACAGACATGTTGACTCCACCCAACTTGCTCACATGGGGTAGAAGAAAAGACTGTTCAAGGGAGGTGTGCTTCCAAACACCTTTGGGAATGGAAAGGACAGCAGGTAGATTTCTTACTTCTTCACCTTTGGGTGCCCTTGTTCACATCTATTTTATTTCAGGAGTAGTTTGCAGAAAGGAAATAAGTGGTATGTTGAGCTTTTAGCCATTAACTTGTGGGAGCTAATGCTCACTCCATGAGACAGTCATGAGATTCTGCCCTGTACACAAAAGAAGGCTAAGAGCTGTCAAATATCATGATCTAAAAATACAATGAAAACTTCAGCTTTTGCACTGTGATCTTCTTAAGAAGCTAGAAAGAAAGCAAGTATAATTTCAAAACAAAAGTAAAATCCTTTCCAAGCCACCTTTTCAACTCCAGGTGCAGGAAATGGTAATTATTTATAGACTTCATTCAATTAAAGTCTGTGAAGTCCCTTAACCTCTGGTAAGCTAGAGGAGATCAGGAGTGCCAAGGTGATTTCTTTTTCACAGAAACAGCTCCTGAAGGGACAGGAATTGGCAGGAACACCATGTGGCACTCTGCAATTCATGGTCTAGCTAATATTTCAGGAAATATGATACATGTGAGCTACAGGCCCAGTCCTGTACCTATCAATGTTAGCAGCAACGTTTCTAATGATTTCATTAGGAGCAGGACCAAGCCTGTTTGCAGTATTAGATACTTTCAGCGCTTCAAATGTGTGCAGAGGAAGACTGGGAATTAAGAGACAAACCTATGTCAACAGGAAGAGCACTCTCAGCTGGGTGTCTGTCCCTGTTTGTACAGGGGGTTGTGATGGGCGCACAGACCCGCAGACCCAAGCAGTGGTTTGCCCTCTCTGCCTGCAGCCGCTGTGAGCTGCCCTTGTTCACACTCTAGCCCTGCCTGTCGAGCCTGGGGACAGTGTTGGTGCAGCAGCTCCATGGCACAGTTACCAATGACTGATAAAAGAATAAATCCCCACTGTAGGTATGGCCCAGGGCTGTTTGTGTGACCTGCCAGGATGATCTTTAATATTTATTGCTGGCTGAAAACTAAGTAGGCACCAGAAACCTAGCAGAGGTTTGTTCACCTAATCTACCTGTTACAGCTCCACAGCCTGGGGCTTTTTCAGTAAAAGTCTGGACCTGAACATCACTAAGTGGAGTCATCATACAGACGAGCTCTCTTACCCCTCATTAGTTAGGAATAAAATAAGCTGCAGCAAAATTTTCCTCTGTGCAAGCTCCTCTACAACCTCAGGCTTTATTCAGTCAACAGTGATCACAGAGAAAAAGTATTTAATAGTGGGAATAATGTTTTTTAAGACTTTAAGCTCTATCAAGATTCCTCAGTAAAATAGTCTGTAAAACAAAGTACTCAAAAAATAGGAGAGGAGCCTCTGTTAGGCTATTGTTGAAACCTAAGTGCTATCAATGCATTTTCAATAGTTGTCAAAACGCCAGTACTGAATTCTCCTCCTCCTGGGGTAACCCTTCACCCTTTTCCTTTCTTTGACTATATATGGTTATTCTACCTGTTTTAAGTTACAGCTGAAAGAATTCCTTTGTTTAAAAGGAATATTGTGAGGAAAAACATCACTCAAATTGTATACTTCACTTTTTGCTGATTGCTATTTTTTATTTAATTTCAGGTCCTGATCTCAACCTTGAAACTGTTTCCTGGGTCTTTGCTGAAGAGTGGTTGAAAATTCAAGATCCCCTGAATCAACAGCAGTAGAAGGGTTCTTCAGTTAATTTAGCCAACATAATTGCCTCAGCAAAGGTGATGAAAAGTTTGCCTCTGGAACATTAGAGCAAGCCCAAACCTAAATGTATTCATCTGTAGAAATACTAAAAAACCTTCACGCAGTAGTTACATATCCCAGGACTAAACAGCAACTGGAGCATTTTGGATTATCAAAATAAAAGCAAGGGAGAAAAGAAGACTTACTTGTGCCCTATAGAATGAAAAGTTAGAATTTAATATGGATTAGTGTTGTGCTGCACAGAATAATATGGTGACAGCAAGCTATAAAGGGAGAGAAACTGAAAGAAAGCAATGCTTTTACACTGCTGTTCTGTATTCCTGGTATATCCCTTCTTAACATAAGTGTTAACATTAAATAGAATGCAACATGGTGCCAAATGCTTCAAAGTTGATATGGACTGTGAGTAGGCTCTGTATGTAAATGTATCATTGCAAGGATATGTGAGAACAAACCACTCCGCCTACATAGAGAGGTGTAAATAGATGCATATACTCCACATAGGGCCTGACGATAGCGTGATTTTCATCTATAATCATTAAATGTTCTCAGTCCTGATCCCAAATGGATTTGTCCAGTCTTTCTGAATTTTCAGTAAATATATTGAAAATGCATGTATAGACTGCCTGAGATAATTTTGCAAAATGTGAACACATACTTTAAAGCTTCCTGGTATGAAATGGTTGGGGGAGTATAGCACAGAGTTTGAACAAACCTTCAGATTCACTGATGACACATAATGGTAGGAAGGGATGGATTGCTCTATAGGTTAAACAAGTGTATTTCAGTTGGAAAAAAGCCAGCAATTAGAAAACACTTTCCTTCACATTATTGAAAATGTGTGTCTGCCTGCCTTTTAATTACAGTGTGTGAAGACAGTGCTGATTCACCCAACCTGGTATGTTCCAGAGAGCTTATTGTCATCATCTCTCTCCATGGACTCCATTTCTCTCTTGATAAGACAGTACAAAAACAAGAGCTATGATCTGGGACTCATTAAAAATTTCACAGACAGACAATGCACTATAGATTTTCAAACCATTAGACTAAGCAAATACTAGTTTGCACACCTAAACAAATAGCAAAACAGACCTACCATCAGATGATTTGTCTCAGTTGTAAGTCAGTCCCTTGGAAATCATGCTCAACCAAATATGTCCCCTTGGTGGAAGAACCATATTTCTATCTCCTCACATAAGAGGTTGAAACAGGTTTTCATTCCCTAGGAGGTTGTCTTTAATACCTGCAAAACTGAGAGGATTTGGAATGTGACCTTCTGTGAACAAAGTCACTGACAAACTCTTCAATTCATTAAAGATAGCAAGTGTGATGTTAAACTAGATCAGCTGCATTGATTTGGAGAGCATAATGTGACAGTGTTATATCTGTGCTGCAAGATGAACAGTGCTTTACATGTGGAAAAATGGTTCTGGTACTTTTACCAAAAAAATAAGTGAGTAGCAATGATGGTGTTTATCTTCAGAGTTCTGTCTGTTCAAGATCTGTTTTCTGTCTGTCTTTTAAGTCTCATCTTCCTATGCTCCTGTTTGCTCATGGCCATCTCTAAAATTTCAATGGCAAATGAATGAGTTGTTACTAATATGTCTAGAACTGTCACTTCATGAATGTAGCCACTCTTATCTGCTTCATTTCTTAATACTGCCAAACTTTGAAATGCATAGACAATTTCCTGTGAACTCTAAGAAGCCTGAAAAGCATATGCCAAAAATTAAGGTGAACTGAGGCAAAATTTGCCAATGACTAGAAGTGAACAGCAGAAGTTAAGTAGCAACATGTTATTTAAAAAATTGGGTACCTCCTTTCCGTATACCAAGGTATATTTTTGTGTGTGGAAGTGCAAGTGATGTGAGATTGGTCCTTTTGATAAACTGGTAAATTACCCATACCCTGATACTTTTCCTTTCAGGTGAAGATTCTTAAATTCATACAGAATATTATGGTTTGCAAATTTTCTTTTTGAGATTGTGTCATTTGCCTAGAGGATTTGAGAGTTTCTTGTGCTACTAGGGAGCTTCTTCACTGATTTTTCACTGTTACACTTCTTTTAAAATATACAGTTGGCTTTTTTTATTTTGAAATGAAGTTTCTTTTTATACTTGAAGATCCTGGATCATAAACAGTGGAAGTTGTCTCTATAATGTATAGGAGGTGTATACATGTATTTCCTTGCTACTATTATGTTGCTTTGGAAGCGATCCAGTAGTTCATTCAGATACATTTCTGAGGCCTGAAAGAGCATGATCATACCTGTTGACTCCATTGAATCTCCTAGCAACCATTCTTCCTTGTTTTCCCCCTTGTATTTTTTACATACCCTGTTTCCCCAGTTTCCAGTAAACTGAAAAACATTCCTTTCTTGGGAACTAATGGCATCTCAAAGCATAAAATCTGAGCAGTGGCACAGATACTTCTCTTCTGGCTTGTATCAATGAGATGCGAGTCACAGGACGGTTACAGATAGGATGTGGGGAGGAACTAGTCAGCTGCAGAGCATATTAGCTGGTTACGTTGCCCCTTCACATGACATAATCCTGATTCTGATGTTATGTTATACTGACCTTTAAGTTTACTGACTAAAGAGAACAGTTATGTAACTGGGATCAGCTAAACCAAACAGAGCAAAAATATGAAGAGATGGAATCCAGACCTAGAAAAGTACTAGTACAGAAATATAAACTACTGCTCAAAAATTCTGCTGACAGACCAGTTTCATTACAGTTTTAAAAATGTTTTCCATTAAAAAAGATCCTCCTGGTATAATGCAGTTCCTTTTAGTCTTCTGTATTAACAAAAGAACTTCTTACTTACCATGTTAGAAACTGATGCTAAATGGTCCATGAGTCCATGTGGATGTGAGAACAGATGGGCAGAGGCATGTATTAGTGCTTTGTTTCCTTTTTTAAGTTTACTTTAAATACCAGCAGGTGTAATATGCTTTTAAGTAGAGCAGGCCCTGATTAGCTGCAAATAGCTAATGCTATTTAAAAACATGGCCCTTCTAAGAGCAGGTAGTTCTGGAAGGTCTCCCAGAGTAGAGTGGGAAAGGAACCTAGGTGCAGGTGAGTGGCTGGCTCTGAAACCAGATAAGGTTAGTCTGGGTTGGGTCTAGGATTTTTTTGTGGTTAAGTATGTTCTTAATAAGTTCTTTATGCAGTGAGTGTAAGAGTAATAGGACCAAGGACAGGAAACAGGTATGAAGATGATTATAAGATCTAGCTGAACACAATAGAGTGCTCCTTTTAATAGGAGAAATTGAGATGGAGAATGGTGTGGCACCACAGCAAAGGTAGCTCATGTCACCTAAGAGCAGCATGGTCCTTCTCTCCTGACCAAGCTTGTTTTCATTTTCCAAAGGCTTAACATCGCCAACTCTGGTACCTTTCCTTCCTACTTTTCCCCTTATTTTCAAATAGCAGCTGCTTGCTATTCTTTTCCCTGCGGTACACTGTCTCTACTTTGGAAGCTTTAAGGTGAGAGTGACTTGATCCTTAGTGGGCTTAGAGACCCCTGTCACTTGGGCTATGGTGGGAGAGCAAATGCTGCTGAGGGAACTTAAGGGTGTCTCCACAGACTGTGGAGGTAGCTGCACACACACTGCTCAGTCTGCTCCAGGACATCATCCTGGAAAGCTGCTACCCAGCTAGCTGTACAGCTTAGCTGACCTAGCCCTGCTAGCAGTCAGCCTTTTTGTTCCCGGTTTGTTTTGAGTCATTTTATCACCTGGGACAATTCTGTGATGTAAGTCAAGCTCAGAGCAGAGGCTTTTGAGGGAAAAGGAGGTCAGAGGTCTGATTCTAGGGGTTCCAAGATTTCACCTAGGCAGATTTTTACTACCGTACGCAGTTGTGGAACTTACTTTTATTGTAGAAGAATGTGAAGGGGATTGAAGCACACTCTCTGCAAAGGAGCCTTATGCTGTGACAGATGAGCTTCTCTGGGAAGCTCCATGAGCACTCAAGACTGTGAAGAACTCTTACGCTTTTGTTTTGTTATTTGAGTTATAAAGGTCAGGCCACAGGAAGGATGAAAATCTGGAATGAACACACAGTGCATGTTTTATACTGAGAAGAGTGGGAATATGCTTGTTTACATCTTCTCTCCCCAGCTTCCTTTTGAACAGTAAGCCGTATGCCTCAGAGACCATGTCTTGGACTTCTTTGGTAGGGATTTTGCTCTCTGGCAAGAGGGCAGTTATTTAAAAGCCATTTGTTTGTATTGTTTTTTATTTATTTACAGAATTCAAATCTAATACTGGACTAATGCCCAAGAACTGGGAAAGGAAGAAGCCCTGAATTAGGCTTGAAAACCAGACAGAAACAGTATTAAATGTAATAGGTTTGTGTTGTATTATAGTAGCCAACTTTTACCATTGAGCAGCAATTCAAGTAGCGTGTGTTGCAGATGTTGCTTGCACCCTCTACTCTGAAGTTTTTCCCAACCCCAGCATTGCTCTTCTCCCCAAGTCCTCATTTCTAGTGCAGTTTGTGTTATTTAAATATGACAGCACTTGGAGAACAGACTGAAAAAAACCCAGTCCAATATAGTACCTACACCATTTTGGCTGTCTGTCACTTCTACATGGTATTTTGAGCCACTTTCGTTGTTCTGTATTTGCCGTTCTATTGACTGCCTTGACTTGCAGGTGTGCTTCACTACCTGCTGATTGTATCTAATGTTTTCCCTGCTCTTTTCCAATATTTATGTTTTTCCACTTCATACTTCTCTCCTCCATTTACTTGATTCTTGTCTTCAGACTTTACGTCCTTCCTGATATCATCAGATTGCATTTCTACTTAAGGATAGAAGCTGTCAGGGCCTTGTAGATTATCTCACTATTTTAAGAAAAAAAAAAAAAGTTGGATTTGCTTGTAGTTTTAGCTCAGTTCTTTTGTCTACACATCAGTCATGGATCAACAAAGTCAACCATGAAGAGCTAGTAACTTTTTCTTTTTTAATTTTATTTTAAAACCAGACCTTCTCGTCTACTTCCTCAGAGTTTCCATCTCTAACATTGCCTCTAGCTCCCTTGCTTGTTATGACTTCTCTGTAGACATTTATAAGAGTTAAAACACAAAATATTTTTCCTGAAACAAAAACTCCTTACATGCCAAGGAAAGTAATCATTAAGGCTATGTGTAGCAATGCCATCTGGTGACTCCTGCCATTACAAGCTTTTTTGTCTGTCTCCTACTGCTTCCCCCCTCCCACCCCTTACCATCCTTGTCACCACTCATCTCCAAAACTCTTCTTTTCCTTGCCTTTCCTCCTCGTCAGTCACAGTATTTGTGAGATCTGTGACCACACTTTAATCATAGAATCACAGAATGGTCTGGGTTGGAAGGAACCTTAAAGGTCATCTAGTTTCAACCCTCCTGCCATAATGTCTCCTTTTCACTCTTGGTATCTTTCTCTGGTGATGTCCTTCCACCATCACCACAGTATAAGCTCAATGCTGGATCCTCCCTCTCAGTCTGGATTGCTCTCTCCATTTGAAGCTGCTCCCCCTGAGTTTTTACTCAGTGTTGATCTCTAATGTGGCTGTGCTGTGCATCACCTTTAACCTTGTCTACTGACAGGGCAAGCCTATGTACTGCCTTTTATTTAACAGCAACCACTTTCTACTGCCTCTCCTTTCCCATTACTCATGTCCTCTGGAGTCCAGTGCAGAAGCTACCTCCTTACCAGGGAGTACCAGTAACAAAGGCATAGGATTGCTGCAGTACTGCAGCCAGTGATTCATCGGCTCCTCAAAACTTAAATGTAACCAGAAAGAGCTGAAAAGAGCTGTAGTTTTATATATATATTTACAAAAGATGTTTACAGCAGAAAAGTTAGCTCTCTTGCCTCCCTTATTTTATATATATATATATTAAAAAAATTGTTGCTTTATGATGTCTTATGGGGGCCTAGTATGGAAGAGATTTCTGACAATAGATGACTAGGAGAAAAATGCTAAGTTCAGACTACAACAGTACAGCGAAGTTTTATTCATGAGGAGAAATCTCCAATGGAATAACTTAAGTTAGGGAATTGAAGGCATTTATTATCACTTTTGAAAAAAATATGATGCAGTCAGACATGTAGTGCTGAGGATGTGTTGCTGACAAAAGTCAAACATGACAACCCACATGGTCCCCTCTAGCCCTGAACTTGTCCTGGAACTGAGGGGTCTTGATGTAGTTGTGGCATGTGTAGACAGAAGCTGCAGGTTAATAGAAATTCAAATGCAGAATTGGATCTTTTATGCAAAAATGTAAGAGAAAAAAAATCAAGTTTGGATGTGAGAGAATTCTAGGATTCCTCTGTAGAGTGCTTCCTACCTCAGTAACTGTTTTTTTCCCCAGTGATATCCTGAGTGAATCTGTTGCTGTTGTCTAAGGGTTGTGTCAAATAGTGATTCTGCCTTAACACCTTTGTTTCTCTTTCCTATTCCAATCTCCTTTTCATGTGATTCAATGATGCCTTTGAAACAGGATATCTTCTGTTTTTCTTTTGATTTGACTCTTTACTCAACACACCACCTGTCACTTCTGTCACTATAACGAGGTGAAATCGATGCGACAAAAACTTAGTTGCCTTCACCTTTCCTTCCAAAGCTCTGTGGATCAGATCCACAGCTAGTGAAAATCATAGTCTCAAAATTATAAAATTCAAAATTGCAGATTTATAATAAATGTTAGCACTGAGGATCTAATAATTTCTTTACTGTCTTCCTTTTCTCACCTGTTTGCCTCCATGCCTGAAAACACTGCTGTTCTTTTCATTGCTCAGCACTTTCTCTGGCTGGAATTGAAATGCAATGGAAACAGATTATTGCAATATTAAAGAGGATAAAGTGAATCTATGAAAGAAAGAAAAAGAGGTAAATATGCAAAATATCTCAAAAAATATTTTAAAAAAAAGAGGACCTGGTCGACTATGTATGAAAGAAGTGTGGAGAAATCAAATGACTGGGCAGCAACAAATATTGTGAGGTGGTATAAATTTACATTCTAAAACCTTCTCTCTCTTAAAGAAGCTTCCTCAAAACTGATTTATTTCTTTCATAGGTTATGACATAGGTTTCACAGTTATAATACTGTGGATATTATCAGTCCCCACGTTCCTGTGGAGAACTCATAGCTTTTGCTGCAGTTCTGTATGGCACTCTTTAGTATGTATAGTCCATTGCCAAATACCTACACAGCAGTTTCAAAAGTTCACAACTTCCTAGGAACATGTCTGTTCTCTTTCTACCCAGAGTAGCTGAATGGCAGCAGATTTTCCATAAGATTATTTTTGTGACTTGCAGGTAGACCACCTTTTTTTCAATTTGCATGAAGACTAATGTTTATACTTTAGGTGGTATCCTGTGATCACCTCTTGTTCATAATATGCAGCTCTGGCCATGCAAGTTTTTGGTTTTGATTTTTTTTTTCCCCAAACTGTTCTAAATCACCACAACGGTGGTGAAATCCTTTGAGAAAAGTATTTCTATCAAGATTTCATATTCTTGCTTTTGTTTTTTGACAGATCCTAAATCAACACACTCGGGCACGTGAATTGTTTCTTGGGGCTGTCCTATGCAGGGCCAGGAGCTGGATTTCGGTGATCCTTTTTGGTCCCTTCCAACGCAGATAATGTTTCTATGATTCTATGAAATAGAGTTCCTTCTGAAGGATGACCAAACACCCACTTTGCAGATTTATAACAGTTTGGTGTCTTGGTTTTTTATTGCAATTTGCCTTAATTGTTCTGCATCATAAGTGCTTAAAAAGCATAAAAGACAAGAGGATATTACAAGTATCCGATGTCATACATTACATTTGTATGCATACCAGAGTATAAATATGCAGGGCATGTGCCTGGACTATTAATCAAATTCTTTATTAAGCTTTTAAAACAGTATGCATCTATGAATAATGCATTATTTCATAGCATATTGTTCACCTTATTTAAAAACATGGAGCTCTCCTCCATATGTAGAATTTTATCCCCTGCATGTAGAATTTTGGGGGTGGCTTTCACAGATTTACTAGAGCATCTGAAACAATTCTAATAAGAAACAAGCAATTGAATCTGCCACTTCATGAATAGAACTGGTAGTAAAGCATCCGCACAGCTGCAGGATCTATCGACAGCAATAATTTTAGATCAAGTGTTTTGTGTTTGCTTACAAAGCACCCTCTGCTGTTTGAGCTGCTACATGCTTTGTAGATAATGCTGCTTTTTGGAGAGATCAGAAACCTACTTGTGGGGCCCTATAAGAACCACAAAAATATCAAGAGAATCTTATCAATCTTGCACCTATATGTAGTGTGGCTTGCATTTAGAAGTGTCATGGGGTTAGGACACGTTGTTGTATCAGTAGCTTGTTTTCTTATCCAAGTAAGAACACACATGAAACACAGCTAACAGTAGGGTTAACATCATTAGGTGGGACAAAAGTTTCCATGTTTGATTGAAGAAGGATTAGCAGAAGGGTGGTGGAATCTCCCCCACTATAAATGCATTTCCTCTTTTGACCCTTGTATTTCACATGAGAGGACAATATTGAGTGGACATCAACTGCGTAACATAATCATTATTTCATAATTATGGGACGGGGATTTTAGTTTTGCATGGGTCTTGCATTGAAGCCGAAGTCTGGAGATGGACTAAAGGAGAGATTTTTCTGTACCTTGTAAAGAGATGTAAATGCTGGTATGTGCAGCTTTTTTCAAAGCCCCTAGGAAATATCACATAGCACACCTTGCTTCATTTGTGTATCTGTTCCCATGACCAGGAGAAGTCAGTTGGACCCTGCACTAGAGCACCGATTCCAAATGAGAACAAAATCAAGATATTTTACACATAACATGTCATGGTTTGATTAGCCTGTTCACACCGACTGAAAATGCAATGCAAAGTCAAGCTGAGAATTAAAAGAATAAGTCTGAAGAAAGTGGAAAGATGAGATCTGCTGTGCCTGGATAACATGTAAGAAAGGAATTGTATCTGCCCCTGAAGTTGTTGACTATCTGGTATGTATTGAATGTCACTGGAATGAAAGGAACAAAACATTTACTTGATTTAAAAATAACTTCCTCTCCATGTTGACTTCAAGGGCACGTGGAATACATGTTGATATTCCTTAGCATGATTGAGCATGTCTAATTAATAGAGTTGCTTGGGAATTTTGCTTAGACAAATCACTTCAAAAGAAAAAGCAATTTCTGCAGAAATTGTGATTTTCCATGAAAGAAATGAAAGAACAAAACAAAATACATTGTTGAAGGCTATTGAAAATCAAAGCACTTCAGTTCCTTGAACTGAACACAAATATAATTTCAATTTCTCTCAGATACTGGGTGATGCTATAATAAATATTTTGCTACAGTTTTACTGTTAAAATTTGATTTGTGATTTTTGGCTACGAGATATACTGAACTTGATCATAGTGATGCTGAACACCTCTCCCAGAAGGTGGGCCTTATTATGGAGCCTTATTTTGTACATCTGAAACCACAAATGATTCCTGACAATTTGGGTCAATGCATATTAAAGACTGGGTTGTCAGAAATACTCAGTACTGATCTAGCTCTCCTCCCATTGACGTCACTGGGAGCAAGTCAATTTAACTTCAATTGGAACAAAGTCAGGCTGATGTTGAGTTGTTTTGAGATCTCCACCCTATATCTTCCTCATTGCATTAATTAGTTATTGCTCAAGTTGCAGTTTAATTTAATAATGTCTCCCAAAACATGATGAGCTTTGCTGTATTTCCTTCTTTACCATCTCTGTCAATTTACCAGCAATGTGGAAACATAATGGTGTCTCAGTAATGTAATTTTCCATGTTTTTCCCCCTAGAATGTGCTTTTGTGTAAGACCATGTATATGAGAAACATCAAAATAATCTTATATATGTATCTAATTTAGTCTACAGGTGTCTCTCTGAAGGTCACTTTCTGTGTATTTTGAGCAGCCTGAATAATCACATAATTTGGATGCTAACAATACTGTGTGCCTGATTCAAGCAGTGTTCTATATGTAGAATAAATCAGCAAGGGGGAACAAGATAAATAAAAAATCTCAAAGGACAATATTTACAGACACTCTCTTACCAATGCACATCTGTTTGCTTGCAAAAAACAAAGAGACACACACATCCAGCTACCAGGGATGCCCATGTCAGTTTTGTGTGGTGTGGGAGCTTGTTTTTTTTTCCCCTGAGCATTGTTTACATTTGATGTCTCTCTCTTTCAAGCAGTAAAATGGATAATTCATCTTCCTTCACCAACGTAGTGAAGTCAACTTTTTAAAAACTCTGTTTATGACACAGATCATGGGAAATGGTCTTTTCTATTATTGTTATCTCAAGCCCTTGCACGGTTTTGGCCAAGACCGATTGACGCTCAGTCCAACAACTCCCAGGTACAGCTCAGGAGCCAGCACAGGCCAAAAGCTGACTGAGGGAAGTACAGGTGGCATCAGCCAGTTCTGGAGGCTGAGAGATCTTAGAGTCTGGCAGCCGAGTGTGGCAGCTGGGTTTGGGGACAGAGCATGGCCTGCAACTGCTTACTTGGTTGGTGCAGATGTGGACTAAGATATGCAAATTGCTGTAAGGGTGGAAAGTACATTGCATGGAAGACAGTGTTACATAGCCTTGTGAAAGGCCCTGAGTTGTGATAAAGTTTTGTGGTGAAAAAAGCACACATCATCAATGCAACAAAACAAACAAGGTATGTGACAATCACAGTATTGCATAGGCAGGATGGAAGGCACCCTGCAGGGACACCCACTCTCACCCAGGAACAGCAGTTTGCTCAGGGTCCCGTATCCTCAGGCTGTGATTATCTCCAAGGATGGAGTTCCCTCAGCCTCTCTGGGTGACTTTCTCCAATATTTGGCTACTCCTACCTTGATTTTCCCCTCTGTCAGGTTGGAGTTTCCTGTGTTCCTGCTTGTAACTGCTGCCTCTCCTCCTTCCAGTCTGTACTTCTGGCCCTGTCCTTTCTGCATACTCCTAATAGATAGTTGCTGCTGGCAAAAGGATTCACCTTGGCCATCTCTTCTTAAAGCTAAACAAACTCAATTCACTCAGCCACTCCTTTGTACTCTGTGTTCCCTCTTGATGGTCTGTCGCTGGAATTGATAAAGTTTGGCGACACTCTTCTTGAGGAGCTGCAAACAGGAGCAAATACATGAATGTGGTCTCACAAGTGCGAAACACAGGGGCAGGATCACTGCCCTGGAGCTGCTGGCTACGCTTTTCTCTACGCTAGTGCGGGCCAGGATGTAGGTGGCTGCCCTTGCTGACTCCTGCACACCTTGCTGATAACCAGGGCTCACAGGGCTTCTTCTGCAAAGCCAGTTCTATAGAAATCTTCTTTCTTAAGAATCACAGCTTCTAAGGGTGACATTGAAATCTGCATTTCCTACTAGTTTCTCTAAAAATAATTGGACAGTGGTGACCACATCCTGTTTCATTGGGATACCGAGTACACCAAAGTACCACACCTGGTGAGTCTGCAAATTACGGTGCACAAAATTGCTCTGATATTTGAGCAACCATCTTACCATTGTTTCCCTTTAGTCAAAGAGTCCTTGAATGAATGAGGTGAATCATCCCTGTGCTACAACATATGGAGCAATTCTCAGAGTAAGCGTTCATTGATGTGGTCCATCATTCATAAAGCTTCCCAGCAGAGAAGACGCTTGCTCAGGGAAATCAAAATTGATGATCTGTGTTCTGCAGCAGAGTTTAGATTGATCTCAGCCTCAGTATAATCAAATTACCATTGCACTGGTTTTAAAATGGGTAGAATAGAGTCTAGTACAATAAGGCTTTTCTTGTACACTTCAGACTATTGATCATGCTAGTGCAAGGCAAGGAGAAGATGGGTGTAAAATGGTAGTGATCAGAACAGCAGTATTTTCAGTGAGTTTTGTCTGATGTAAGTGATAACACAGGATTGTCTACAATTAAAGCTGAACTTCTTATATTTTATTTATTAAGGTGGAAACATTTTCCAGTTTCCTACAAAAGAAAGAGTTAAAGCCTTAAAAAAAAAATCACTAAAAGGTAGAGATTATAAGCATGAGAAAAGTTTAATCTTGAAATCACAGTAATATAGGTATACTGTGGCCTAAACATCACCATTTGTTCCCTTACCTACAAAAAAAGGAACACAACCTTCCACCACAAAGTATTTTCCCGAGCATCTTAAAGATGCTTTGTTTGCTTCCTATCTCCCTGGGAACAGCTGGTTTCTCTGGGACACCCATCTAAAAATAACACCAAGACTTTATTTCAGGGATAATAGTATGTAGGCTTCCCAAATTTTATGTTGCTGTACTGTGAAAGGATGAATTAAATTCCTTAGGACTGTAGCTGTTTGGACTATGGGAAATATTGATGAGCCCAGATGAAAAATAATAGTATCTAATCACAACCCACAGCCCTAACCACAATCCACGGAAAACAGCTTCTCTGCCATAAGGCCAAATTTTGAGGACCTTATTTAGATAATTGTTGGATTAAATTCTATTTTCTTCTCTAACACCAGTTTAAGGGCATCAGGATTTATATCCTTAATTCAAAGGGATACTATGAATGAAAACTACAAGAAAAATCCTTGCAGGTTTCTCTCTAGGCTGTATGTCCCTCAATTGACAAAATGAATCATATATTCACACCTGCATACACTAAACATGCAGCAAAGTTTTCATCTGCCTCTATAGGCAATCCCATTTGATTCCTAAGATAAAGGGATGGGTGTTGCATAGGTTGGATGCAAAGGAAATCTATTTGCTCTTGGACAGAAGTCAGAAATAACCTCAGGGTGGATCAGCAGGTAATGCTATGGTAACAGTTTCCAAGTGAAGGCAGACATGCCTAAAATTGCTGATTGTTGCTGCTCTGAGAAAAGCGGCTTTAGATCTTCAACATGACTTGTAAGGATCTTTTACAGAGGGAAGGTTCTGGAGGGACAAAAATGTCTTTTTGCAGTTCTAAGACACCTTCAGAGAAGAGGATATGGAGGGCTCTTCCCTGACAGGGTCAGCACCAGCTGGCACAGCTGCCCAGAGATGGAGGGACAGCATGATGCTCCTGTCCCCAAGGCAGTGTTCTGCCCAGCTGTCATACTCTTGCTGTTAACTAGTGATGTAAAAAGAAAGCCATTCTGGTATTTCTACTTTCATTTCCATTACTGGATATCTAACAGCTGAGAGAGGGAGAGATTCTGGTCTTAAGCATGCTATGGTATAAAAAGCTGCCAAAAGACATCATGGTTACACTGAGTTTGATTGAACAATCCAAAATATTTGCAGTTCAGTATTGCCAATTAAAAGTACTTGCTAATTATCAACTGCTTGTAGCAGGAAAAATGTTCATTAGCTTACAAATTAAATTGTGTGTTATATACAAATAAGTTTATATTAACAGATTAGAAACAAGTGGTTATCTTCCCTATCTCTGGGATAGTTTACTTAAAATACTATTTATAACAATAAGAAACCATGATGATCTGCAAATAATGGACAGGCAGTAAGTCGAAATTACGATGTGCTCTCCCACTTTCTTACACTTGCCAAAACCTCCAGGGTGAGTGCTTACTAGCAAACAATAAAAGGATACATTTATAGACAAGGTGGAATGATTTAATTTCATTACTTTAGGCTCAGGGGGGTTTGTTACACTGATAAAATCTGCAATGAGATGATGTTGTATTTCCATTGCTTCATATTTGCACAAACACTAAAAGTGAAGTTTTGTTCACTGTTCCGTTTTTCAAAATGAATTTTAAATCTATAGATTCCTGTTGCAATTGAAACAGGAAGGAATACAGCAAAACTATCAAACAGAACAACAAGCTATTATCACTGCAAATAGATCATTTTAGTTGCCATGGGTAACCAGTGCCAGTAAGGTATTCAGGCACTGCAGCCGCCAGCACTGATACCCTGCTCTGAAAGTGCTGACTGTGCGTCACGTTGCAAACTTCAATAATTATTATGTGTAGGAGGGTGGTGGCACCAACAGGATATATATTTGTAATGAGTCATTCTTTAAATAGCTTAATTTATCATCCTCAAATAAAAGGGGAGGGATTTATCCCATACAATGCAGTTCAAAACGTCTGAATTATTAATAAACTGAAATAACAGCAAGGCAGGAAAAACTGGACAAATACACACACATACAAATAAAAGCTTAATGACAACAAGGCTGAAGGAAAGTGCTTCTGCAAAAGCATAAAGAATTAATAAGTCATAGACAGAAGTAACCTCACAAGTTTGCAGCCATAATCCATTTATTCATTAATGTATAAACGTGAATACCCAGCAGATAAGGTGACTCAGGGGCATCCAGACTTTCACAGACCACTGACACTGGATGTGCATGGCACAGTAGTTTCAATTAGGCAGTGCTTTCTTTTTTTCTTTCATAGAAAGAAACACAACATCACAAAGACTAAGGAGGGTCATAGCTTGAAGAGAAACATCCTGAGGAAGCTTTGATCTTCTGGTGGGAAACTTTGATAACTCAATATATATTACTCCTTCTTCTGAGGCAAAATAGAATAATATACATTGTTCTCCCCACCACACACACACACACACATAGTAGCATAAAGGTGACGTGCGCTGCAGGGCATGGTCAATCTTCATTGAGGGGATTGCACAGTTCTTGTTAATTTGATTTCAAAACAGATTTATAGCAGGAATTATAGAGTTTCAGGATGAAAGGCTTATTCCAAGCTGGGGATCCCAAGGCATCCAACAAAGGCAGAAAATGGGTGACAAACCGACCCCCTTGCCATCTCCTGCTGAGGTGCAGGGGAGGAGAATCAGAGATACAAAGAGAAGGGAACAGCCAAGACCTTATTCCAGATTCCACCTGAAGTGCTAAAAGGCTGAAGGCCTTTAGATGCAGTGTGCTTCATATGCACGTCTATGATTAGATACAGGTATCAATACCTAAAAAAAACCCGAAACAAAACACAAAATACTAGTTCAAATTCCACATTGAGGCAGATCAACACGAGAGGGCAAGAAACCCCATTAATTTTCAACTAATCTCTATAGATCACTTGGTTATCAGAGCCTCTCAAAAGAACCAAGAACCAATTAGCAAGATTACAGATACATGTTTTCCTTCAGTATACTTCCTTTATCTTCTCTGCTGAACTTAACTCCTCAGGCTCTCCATAGGGCTGTGCAAAACAAGGGATTGGCAGCCCCTTGCCAACCCCCTTTATGGCTGAAATTTTTCCTTCCATGTTGGTCATCAGGCTTTTCTAGAGACTCCACTCCCTCTCCCACCAACCTTACACTGCGTGTGTTTTCTAAGCTTTTGTTTGCTGTTGGTTCTTTCAGACATCTCTACTCTGCATTATTAAAGTCCACTGCTGGATGTGCTATTTAAGCAACCGCATCACTGGTATACAGGCTGCGTCACATAGAACAGCTCTCTCAAACCTGACATTCAACAATCTTAATGTATTGAAGGAGAAGATTCACCCTTTTTTACCAAGACATTTTGTTGACTTGCATTTAGTTTGTGAGCTGTTACAAGTCTCAGATCCTTCTGTTATACTGCTAACAGTACAAAGCTGTAAGTACACATTCTTTGTACTTGTCTTAATTTCAAATTGTTATTTGTTGAGGCAATTCCTTTTCTTGTTTTAGTTTTGTCTTCTGAAAGTTTCTGTCCTTACTCTTGATACCTTTTTAATACTTAAATTTATATGTGAGTTCTTTCTTCCAAAATCTATCTGACAGCCTTGACTAGGACTTGTGTACAAGTCCAGTGACCTCTCTCTGCGACACACACAAACTCAAGCTGTTTTATGGTAAATTATAAATGCACCTGATAGATGTGCTGTGGCAGCACAATAATTTGTTCTCATTGGCCTCAGTTTTATCTATGTTCAAAATTACCATAGATGAAATGTTTTGTAGTCAACAATTTTTCCACAAGCTATAGAGTGGAAAGCAATTATTTCTTCTTTTCTTTTTGAACTCCTGACTCTCTCCTCTCTTTTGAAATGACAGTAAGAGTGTAACTTATCTAATTAAGATTTAACCTGGGTTTTAGTTTCTGTTATTATTTTTTAAAATGACACATTTAAGGAGTGGAGTGCTGTAGCTTTCTTTGTGTCACCCAGTTTTCTAATTTTCCATCTAGAACTAGATGGTTACTTTCTTTTGGTTTTCCTCTCATTTCTGGTACAGTTTTAAAACAATTTTGTGCCTTCTCCTTTATTTCTTTTTGCTTTCTTTCTTTCTTAATTAACTTCACGTTCTCCCCATTTTACACTTGTGTTTTATTGTATTTGTTTCTACTTTCTAGTTGATGCTTTAAAAAACATTCATATAACCAAAGAGTAGCTAATGGAGCAATACAAGTCTGCTTGCATGATTACTCTCTCTTGTTTACTTTGGGACAGTTCACCACTGTACAGCAGTAGCCTGATCTTATATGGTGTACACAAGTCCTGATGTTTGAGGTTTTTATTATTATATCATTAATCTTTTGTCTTACAACACTTAATTTTTCTAAGAATAGTTATTTTATTTCTTCATGATAACTTTTAGCAAAACTGTTTTTCCTCATTTTTTAATCCTGACTAATCATTTCATCATGAGCCTGTATCTAGGCTTTTGTAGCTAATGAATATTGAGTCTACAGACTCCTGAGTACATGTGAGAGGTGAACCTTATAGGTGACAAGATAATTTTTGAATTAGGACCCAGTCATTTAAAATAGTCGCATTCTCCAGACATCCTTTCCCCTGAATAAATTCTTGAACTGAAATATGTATACCCACATATATATACGCACATATTCTTCCATTCTCAGTGGGGACTATAGAGTATAAAAATACCTCAAAAGTTTTCTGGTTTAAACACAGCAATTACTTTAATGAGGCTATTGATTGACTGGTCTGTTGTGTTATTTACCTTTGATATCTATAGATGCAAACTATAAAGAGGCAGACATTGAAGTTCAATACATTTTCTTTCCAATATAATTTGAGAACCATGAGCTGTAAGTGCACATAAGCAAGAAAAATGCAGTTTATTTCTATCTGGAGTCATCAAATGGGAATGCAGCCCAATACGCACTGGGGCAGTTGCCAGTCCTGCAAGTCAGTACCTCCATTATTTCTTCTACATAAGGAGAGGATTGCTCCCCATTTTTCAGGTTGTACCTGGGACCCTGATAGGATATTACAACTTTGAAAGAGAATTGATCTGTTTTTTCCAAAGAGTTTGAAGGATGGTTTATCTCCTCCTGTACTTCATTTCCTATTAACCAGTGTTGACACAGCTTTCCCTTTCTTCCAGCTACTACCTTTAATATGCTCAAAAGAGAAGAGATTTTTGATTGGGTAATCCATGGTGGACTTTTACCTTGATAAGCTTCATCTTTTAAGCATTTGTCTTTACTGAGATATTTTCAGCAAACCTGGTTCTTGTATCGTCTTGAGCTTCATAATGACTATATATAATTATAATCAATTGGGTGACATAGTTTTTCAACCCATTTCTTCTATCTGTATTTATTAAGCCATGCTTTCCTGTAACAGTTCTAGTGTTCTGTATTGTTCTGTATCACCAAGTCTTGGTGTCATGTATATCATAGCTTTACAGACGCTCTAAAACTTGTAGTTCTTTCTGTTAGCTTTCACACTTGGGACATTTGTGCATAAACGTATTAGTTTTCCAAATTATTCTTCTCCTTAATTATGACTACTGTAATGTCCTACTTCCTCTTTTTCCCATCCATGCCTGTGTGTACCTTTTAATTCAACATGGATATTTATCCCCAGTCCTCCCAAATCATTCTTCTATTTGATTAGAATTCCTGTCCAAACATCCTATCTTTCCTTCATGCCAGGTGGATTCACCTCTCTCTGTCCTTCTGAACCTTTGAACTTACAGTTTGAGTTACAGCATCATGAGATATGCTTACTGCCTGGAGAAGCCTGCAGTCTGAGTCCTCAGCAAGGAGGGGTTCCTGCCGGGAAATCCTGAGCTTACCTGCACTTGCTGTGTAGGAGCTGTGAGCTGACTCATGGAGATGCTGAGGCTTTTTGACTCTTAGGCATTCAAACATAAATTACTCTGACTATGCTTTTACAAAACAAGGCTTTCAAAGGCACTCGCCTCTACTAATAAGCGGAAAGCTTAGAAAGATTTGGTCTAGGTTAGTATTAAAGGTCAGGCTAAGTGATCATCTGAAAGGTCTGAGTCCTACCTCACCTTTCCTAAGATTGATGACTGTTTTAAGACTCTTAAGCAATGAGTTGATTTGGGTCAAGTACCCAGGAACTGTTCTGTGTTGGTCTTATGCCTATTTTCTTACTTTCTTTAGCCTGTATTTTGCTCCCTTTATGCCCATATTCAGGTCAAATCACTCTTGGTGTTTTCTTGATTGTATTTATAATTAAGGAAGACTGTTTAGAAACTTTTTTATTGAGTCTGTGTGGAAAAGTAGTCTTTAAAGTCCAAAGAAAAATAGGATTGTAATATAGAATGACAGTTGCCATTTAACTCAGAACAGAACAAACGCATAATATTAAGGAAGAAAGAAATATATATTAGAGTCACAGCTGACAAGTGAAACAAAAATGATTATTTCAATGTGTTTAACAAATGAAAGAACTGCAAGTCCCTGGACTGGTAAATTGTGGCAGCTAGCTATTGAGGCGAAATGGTAAATAGCTTCATAGACTCTTGGGAAATAATTTGTTTTAATTGTGTGCAGTCATATTCACATCAATATTTGAAAAATCCATTGGGATGCAGAGAACTGGAGTAAATCAGAATTTCAGAGCAACTCAGATAATAGATTATTGTTTAAGGCTGACAGGAGATAAGACTTTCACATTTACATACATTTTTGGGTTCTTCTATTATGAAATTTGCTCATATTAAATCTATTTGGTTTACTACAAGGATGAAAAGACACAACATTTAAAACAGATACAAGGAAATCCTGGGGCTTGGTGCTGTGTCCAAGTAGTCTTTACTATTGCCATAAGTAATGGTCTATCAGAATTTCATTATACCCCACTCTTTTACTTCATTCATTGAAATTTCTTGCAAAAAAAAAAGTATTGGTCAGGCAATTATGGGCCTAGGGTAGAATATCATTTAATCATACAGTAAATCTGCAGAAAAGCAGCGAGGACACTGGAAAACTCTTCTTGTACTTTGACTGATGTATCATTTAGATAGATATTTACTAACACACCTTGAATCATTTCTTGAAGAATAAATGTATGTGCACCTCACTTGCAGCACCAGGAGGAACAATTTTAGGAGCGTGTTGACTTTGAACCTCAAGTGTGGAGCAGTCAGAAAGCTCCAACTAGACACCCTTGGCTTTGTACTTTTGGCTATAAGTGTGGTACATGTTTGATGTGTTTTATAAATATGATATCTGAGGAAGAGATGGCTAAACTTTCCTTTCATCGCTAATCAACTTGTAGAGCATATGCATGAAATATACTAGTCAAGCTTCTTATTAAGGAATCTATTAAGGTAATGGTAAATTATTTTGCATGGGCCACTCAATTTGTTCAGTAGAAGGTCTTACAAAACTGAAACTATTATTTGTGAAATATTTTCCTGAGACTTATTTTTCAGTATTTTACCCATTTCATATAAGCATAGCTGCAGATCAAATTTGGCATGAAAGATATGCTTGGCAATGAGAATGGTGTGCCCTCATTTCATAGATAAAGTGCTTGTCCTATCTACACTCCAGATATCTGTCTTCCAGCTAGGGATAAGGAAATAAGTCCTGTCATGTAGGACTATCTCCAGGTTTAATTAAATGTTTATAAAGTAAGCTATAATTCGGAGGTATCATTAAAGCCTGTCAGAAGGTGGGGGAGCAAAACACGGTCCATTGGGTTTTTAACAAGGTGGAATAAGGCCTTGACTTGATAAAATGCCTCAATAAATATTTGGAGAAAGAGAATGTGTTTGTAGATGAGCAAGTATTGTCAGACATTCTATCTTATTTCAGTCACCATTACGATTTAATTCACAAATATTTGATTCAGGTGATCTTATGTATACAACACTGACCTGGTTAGGAAGTAAAAATATCAGGGTCAAGTGAAGTGTTTTTATCCTGTTCTGCCACTTTTCACCAATCACAAGGCAGCTTTTGCCCGGACAGAGCAATGTAGAGGTAGCATGGTTTAGTGTTAGGAACTATTAAGACCTTAGTGAATAAAAATCCACTGAGAACTATTTAAATGCGAATGCTTTGCCTAGCAAGAGAAAGACTGAAGCAAGGGAAGTTGTTTGCCCCAGCTGCCTTCGGTCTGGCTTGACAGACATCTATGAAGAAGTTCCCGTTACATTAATATGTTGCCCAGAACCCCTTGACAAATATTAGGGGGTCAGGCTAATGAAAGCATCATGATAATGACTGGCTAATAGGTGGAAAAGACCGTAAATACTAAAACGGGTTCTCATACTTTTAAATTATGGGGAAGAAATTATGGGGGGAGGCTGATGTGTTTATTTACCTTTTTAAAGGTTATTTTTATTGTGTCTACCATTAGAGAAACTGAGCATATAACTTAGCAAAGCCATGCCCCAGCTTTCTGCCTGTAGTTTATCAGAGATGAGCAACTTGCTCGAATTTCTATCGACTAAATCAGTTTAATATCAATTAAAAAATCCACAGAAATTATATCTATAAATTCCAGGCACACCATTTGCCATTCAGTTGGAACAGAAACAATGGTATGATAATAAAAAGACATTTCATTATAAACAGAGAAGCATTTGAAGTCTCCCTGGTCTGTCAAGTGATGAGTGCAGTATCATGAATGCCAATGCTTTTCTGCTGCTGATTTCATTACTTGTCTTCACTTGGGGATTATCAGGCCTTAAAATCACAAAATCCCCAAAGCCCCTTCAAAATATTTTCTGTCTGACTGAAGCAAAGCAACCTTCTACAGGACTGGTGCAAGGTGTTTAGGGTAACTGCATGTCAAAATACCCTCTAAATATCTTCTTGTTATTGCTTCCTTATTTTTATTGAGTAAATACCTTTTAATCTATTTTTGTGATGTTACTAGTTACGAATTTTGTTTTCTTTTTACCTTTTTTTTTTTTCAGTAGCAGTGACAAAGCACAAGTAGAACTATGTATCCAAGAGATAGCTGAACATTCCATTAGTCTCAAGAGACTAATTATAAATCTTTATACTAGTTGCCTATTAATGAAAGTGTGCTAATTTGCATATCAATACCTTGTGTTTTCAGAGTTATTTGCGCATTTTTTTGCCCATAATTATAATGCAGATCTTTTTTCTTTTTTTTTTTTTTTTT
>VWZG01001524.1:163645-189722 GCA_013396735.1 Grallaria varia
TTTTCTTTTTTTTTTTTTATATTTAGTTACTTCTAGTATTTTAATAATATAAACATAGGTGTCATATTTCCCTTTCTTTCAGTGTGAGTCCCTCATCTGGCCAGGTATTAGTCAGCTTATGCTGGAGTCACTAAGTTTTATCATTATTCATGGGACAGATTGTTTGTAAAAGGGTCTTTTGACCTGCCTCATTTGTATGGTTCAAGATAACTGCAAGCCAAGCCAGCTTTCCAGAAAAGCCAAATGCATGCACATTTTTCATTATAATTTAAAATTGCATAAATCACTCATTTTACGTCTAGATGTATCTTTTCTGACATGCATACGTACCAATGTGCTTACATTTATTTTTTAAACTGTGGCAAAATGAAACTTTGGCTATCAATGTGGTAATTAGTCCCTGGTCCTTCACAGCTTCTTGCACTGCTAGTTTTCTGAAGCATTCATTTTGTCTCTGGGTTCCCCATTGTGAGCATTTACCTAGAGGGGTATTTACGCCATGGCCGTCATTATTATGGTATCTCAGCACCTGCATCCCACACTGGGCTCCAAACCATAGGTCAAACATTGTAACTCGTCCTTTAAAAGAGCATGAAGAAGTTATGTTTTCATATGAAAGGAGGAGCAAAATATACATTCCTTTTAGATGATTTGTATTTTGATTATGGAAACTAACCAGCAAGGAGGGAAGACAAAACACATGGAATTTGATCTGTGAATTAATGAGTACCACCTGTCTCTTGTGCTGTAATTTCAGCACCTTTCAAGAACTCTAGATTCTATCTGTGGCTCATGTTCACTCCCCTTAATTTTGTTAACATGCAGCACTTTTTCTTAGAGATAGATAGGCTTTTTGGACCATAGGCGCATTATTATAATTTAAGAAAACTTAGAAATCATGAGAAGTTCCAAAAGGTCACAGGATTATACTCTGTGTCAGTATCGTTGGTTAATTGACAATGCTATTAAAAAAATATACTGGGAGTAAATTACTTGTGCAAGTCAAGTCCTTTAGTGTTGTTTTTGGGGACCTGTGCCATACCCAGTGATTGCACTGCTGTTCCCCAGGTGCTTGAGGGGAGCTGACTGCTCCTTTGAATTTCCCTGCTGGCAACTCATGCTCTCTGTGCAGTATCATGGCTTTTCTCGTGCACCTCCGCACCATTTCTCAGGCACACGCAGCCCTTTGGATCCCACTGGCTGCTCTCTATGAGCAGCAATGAACACAGTGGTGCAAAAGTGGCTTGGGGACTGTTATCTGCTAAAGACTGGACTGATCAACCCTCTTGCATCCAATAAAGATCATTTAACTCTTAATGGGTGATGTCAACCAAAACACCACAATATAGCAAGGCTGGGTAAATGCTTAACCAAGTGGACCAAGCAGTTTCTGTGACAAGCAAGAAAACAAGTCTGAGAAGTGTAAATACAAGATAGAGAAGCACGCTGAAGACTCTCAGAGCATTTAGCAAAGCAAGTGTACTCCCTTGGTCTGCCTGCATCCAGAGGTGGGGAGCTTTGTACCGCAGAGATGTCAGGCTTCCGGACCTGGTTCTCTGTCTAAGGAGAAGAAGACTGCTGACTCCAGAGTCTCATTAACCAGGCGTTTCAAGAAAGGGTAGCAGTATTTTAGCGGCTATTTAGAAAGGAGCGAGTTAGCATGCTGTTGCCTCACTTGAATATCTACACGATATCCATTGTGAAACTAAAACTAACATATAAATCCCTTTAGAATATGTTTGTTTGCTTTTTCCACGAACAAACAGCAGAGGCTCAGGAACAACAAGTTCCTTTATAGTGATTTGACAAACAAAATTATTGAAGTTAAATGGAGAGAAAAAACCCCAGCTTTTCAAAAGAACACTATATTATTCCTTCTTATTCACGTAGGATCCCTCATGTTTTTTCCGACTTGTCTAATAAATGCATAAAAATAAATAAGTCCTTTAGTGTTTGGGTTTGCTACAGATTTGTTCAGATGTTGCTTTCAACTCATGAGCTATTTCAAAGCTGTAATGGAAAAGCTGAATCAGCTGTGAAATGTAACTTTTGACTTAATTATTTTAATTGAAATACCTATGTATAATTTTTTTGAGTATTTGATATAATGGCTTCAAATGACATTTAATTTGTCACTTGAAGTACAATAATTAGAAACAGTTCATGAAAGAAAGTCATTGCAACTTCAAATGAAGTATTTCAAAGGTATAATTATTTTGAAAGTTATAATACTGAATAGCTACACTCACAGGGCTGGGGAGCTGACATTGTCGATGCTGAAGTCTGTGGACCAGTGGGTCTCCTTTGCTACTCAGGCCACAAAGTCACTTATTTTCAAGATTTGGGAGAATAGCACTGTGTGACAAGGAGAAACCACATATTAGTTTCTCCTCGCTGTAGGTCAGAGACAGGCCCTCTGTGCAGAAATGTTTGTCATCCAAATTTCATTAGAAATCAATGGAAAACATTGCATCGAACGCAGTGGGAGATTAATTGATCTACCAGTTTATTTTTGGCTCTGCTGGAGATGTTCAAGAGGCGAGTAGCTGGCTGATGGGGCAGCTGCTTGATGTGAACAGTTCCCTCCGAAACACTCCAGTGCAGTGCTGGGGTGACTCCCTCCCCTCTGCACAGCACCAGCCTCCACCCCCACCTCACCTCGCAAAGAGACAGGAATGCAAGACAGAGGGAAGAAATTAGCAGCAGCCTCAATAGTCTCAACTGGCAAGAACAGTGACATAGCTAGGAAGGTATTGCTCAACATTGCACAATATCTCTCACATAAAAAGAAATAAATTGAAACCACAGAAAATTAAAGCAAGGAAAAGGAAGGTGAATTTCCTCTACTGATCCAGCCAAAAGGTCACACAGCCATTTCAAAGCTGGCTCCACTCATTCACAGGAGAAGTGACTGTCATCCCAGTTAGGAGCAAATTTGCTGGGAACTGGCAAGGAACTGTCTTCTTAAAACACTTGGTCCAGGCCTCTGTATGGAGCCTGTCCCTTGACAGTCTGAGCAAGGAGTGGCTTTTTTAGCTTCTCAGCCGCAAGTGCCAAGAAGATCAGGTGCTGAAATGCAGTGAGGTAGTGCCATGGGTCCTCTGCCTGAGCTCTGCAAGCTCCTGAAGGACCTAACCCATACCAGCCCCAGTGAGTGTCATGGACATGACTGGAGGAGGTGAGGGATTTCAGCATTGAGAACAGACAAATAATTTAAAGTTTATTGAATTGCTGCGCACAGTGTTTTTGTGAAGTTTATGCTTTAGATGGGGGTACAAGAAAGAGCTCTTAAAAAATATAAATCAGGTATAGCTGTGTTTTAATGTTATCAATCTGATTGTTGGCCTAAAAACTCCTAGCACTGAAGTCATACCTAAGAGATTTAAAAAACCTGAGTGTACCCAGGATGAATTTTAAAACTATGCCCACCTACTCAGGGGGATTTTCCTTTGGATACAAATCTAGTCAGAAGTTGCGTGCAGGGAGGAGAGTTAGGTTTCAGGAGCTAGAAAACTAGTTCTTGGTTTTATAGTATCAATCCAATTTAAAGTTACACCTTTTCTCCATCACTTAGCCATTGCCTTCAGTTCTTTATGATAGGAGCTATCTGCACAGGGAAGGAGGAGTGAAGGGGTTCTCTGGAACTCCTCTGTCTAATGTACTATTCTGAAGAAGTGTGTTAGTTCCTCAGCTCCCGTCAGCTGTACCCAAGTACCCACTGACATCCCATTAGGTGCCTAACAGGTCCAGACTGACATGTAAATACAGCTCTGTTCCCATATGCACCTATAAGATATTTTGTTTCCTTCAATGAATTTGCAATAAGAATGGAGTCTAATGCAATATGCCACATGCAGTCTCCTACATACCTCTTGCATAGTAAATACTTGACATAAATAATTTGGTTTTGGCATCCACACCAAACTTTTACTAATAATCTTGGTTTCAGAGAAGCAGGCTCCTGCTGGGTGAGGAAGGGGGTCCAGCAACAGCAAATTTGGGGAGTTTTTTCTTCTGCATCTTCTTAGTAATCTCTGAAAAGCTTAGTAATGGAGCCTTCATCAGAAGTGCTCCCATAGAAGCCAGCACTGGTCTGGGGAAGCAAAGTGCGGTTCAGTTATAGCTAAGGGCCAAAGTAGCCAGGCAAGCTCAGATTTACATCACTGCGTTCCAGCAGCGCAGCTGCATCAAATTACTCTCTTCAGAACAGGAAGGACTGGAAGCTTGATTACAAGTGCTAGAGAGATAGGGAAACACAATCTCATCTGTACATTGTGTATGAGATCTCTTTTTCCTCTCAGAGAAATTATCAGTGGAAGGAACTGTTCCACACAGGAGAAGTCCTAGTCCTCTGCGAACAAGTCTGGCTGTTTGTTTGTCAATATCATTGTGCAGAACAAACTGGTTGTTGTTTTCTTTTTTTTCAGAAAAGGGTGAACTGGAGGCAAAACAGTTTTATTTTTGTCCATGAAGATTGATGTGTGTCACTCAGCTTTCAGACAACAAATGCTAATATCCTATACACTGTGCTTCAGGACTTTGTCTGTCCAGCCTCTGACCTCATGAGCTGATTCCTCATGTTGATGCAATAACTCTAACTGGTCCTTTTGCAAGTGGATGTCTTGGCCTGTAACACAGCAGGTTCAGGGCCTTTGTGTTTTTGTTTTCTAATAAATTAAATATCTACCTGAGCCCCCACATACAATTTTTTTAATTATTTTTTTCATTAATCCTTTTTGTTTTCATCAATTATCCACTTTAAGAATGTATACCAAAGGACTTTCAAAAGTACTGACCTAAATACTACTTAGCCGTGTTAGCTTAAATGCAAAATATTGCACTGGCATAATCAAACTGAATTTGGGCAGTCGAATCTGACTTCATTTTTATTAGCCATTGTTTGCCCGAATTGTTACTATATTTTTGTTAGACTTCTGAGTAGTTGCCTTCGACTTCATTGTTTGTGCAGCATCTGAGCTTGAATAAGAACAGGAAGTTAAAAATTAACTTTAGAAAATTAAAACCACATAAAACCTAGGGGCACATTAAAACAGGCAGTCTCAGAAATGCTTTTTCCTTTGTATACTTATCAAATATATGACCACTGGAAACGTTTTTGCCCTTTTCTTTTCTTTTCTTTTCTTTTCTTTTCTTTTCTTTTCTTTTCTTTTCTTTTCTTTTTCTTTTTCTTTTTCTTTTTCTTTTCTTTTTCTTTTTCTTTTTTTCTTTTTCTTTTTTTTTCTTTTCTTCCTCTTCTCACCTCCCCTTCTGCACTCCACTCTCCTCTTTTCCCTTCTCTTTCTCTTCCCTCTTTTTTCTTCCTTGTCTTCTTCTTTCTTCTTGCCTTCCTTTCTCTGAAGCTGGCCAATCAGTCTGTACCACAAAACACTTCCATCCTTCTACTGAGTCTATTTAAATCTGCTCAGTTTCTCCATTCTCTTTTGTCTTTACACTCCCCCCATGACTTTGTGATGAAGCTGTGCTGGTAGGACTCACCATCTGCTGCTGGTATACCTGTGCTTGCTTGGTACCTGTTTTACAAGTTGAGTGGAATATACTGAGAACACGAGACCAGCTGCAGTCTATGGAGCTTTGCTACCTTTGGCAGTCAGTCCTCAAAGCCTGCCAGAGAGGGATGCAACATCAATTAACAGGGAAGCCCTGGCTGCTCCAACTAGGTCATGACTAAACATAAAGGCTAAAACTAAGACAACTCAGTTTTGTGGTTGGAGTGGGGACATAAGAAAAGTGCTATGCCAGAGTGCCATGATTACTGTCTCATTTCACTCAGTATTGATCTTAAAAGGCTGTAATATTTACTCTCACTCAAAAAATGAATATTTAAATGATCTGATTTTTTGGACCAATTTACATTGTAAATATTTTACTAGTATTCAACACTCCTTCTTGCTCTCCTTTTTCTTTTTTCTTTCTTTTTTTTTTTAATCCCATGCCTTTACTACATCCTGATAATATTTCTCCTACAAAGATTTAGAATTTGCCAAGGCGAAAGAGTTTATTGCTGTGAGTTGGCTGTGCTCCGCAGAGGTCTGCACAGTACACCACTGTACTTCATGTACTATAAGCTTTTTGGAGTGGAAATTTACTGCGGTGTCTCACCTTGAGGAGAGAACCAAAACAAACTTACTAGAACAGTAATTTAAAGACTGAACTTTAAAGAGAGGGGAGAGAAATCAACCTCCTACCACTCCTTCTCCTAAATGGTCAGGCTCATGTGAAAATCAATAGGCTGACCTCTTTCTTCCTTTTTTTTCTTAGCACTGTAAAAAGTCCAGCTGACACTTTGTGCAATTGCTTTTAGCCAGAAACTGTTGCAGGAAGAGCCAGCCACGTGTGTGATGTGATGGGGTCAGTGGCCAGATCCCGCCCTGGAGGGCAGTGAGCTGCATCCTGCCCTGCTGGTGGAGCAGCTCTGGACTGCACAGCTACAGCCAGTGCAGGATTTTTGAGGCCACCAGCTGCGTCCAGCTCTCTCAGTGTGCCTGTGTGCCTATCTGGTCCCACTCTCCTTGCTTACCACAAACATGGGAAGATGTAGATGGAACTCCCTCGGTGGCTCTGCGGGGCAATTCTGAGCAAGAGAAATGTGATCTGTGAGGTGGAATTTCCTGCCTGCTGCAGAGACTTGCTTTATGCATAGATTTTAATGCAATATTGAATAAAATTTTCTCAAGCCTCCATTTTCTGATCTCTTCTTTAAAATTATANGATTTGGAGCTTGTCTCTATTACAACAAGTACCAGTAGTCTATCCAAAAAATATAACATGGAGGTGCAGGCCTTACAAAGTCTGGAGGCTTGTCAAAGTCTCCAAACTGACCCAGTTATGGAGTTAAAGCAAGAGTGCTCTCCTGACAAGAGATGTTGAAATGGAGGATAAGAAGCAGACATTTAGGTGAGGAAATTGCAGAGCTCTGGAGCAGCCTGGTCAACTGAGAAGACCTAAAATAAGTTTGCCAGCTGGGAGAGGGACTGTGTTGCACTGGCATGTCTCTGTGTGGAAAAAGAGGTTTTCCTGAGCTTGGAGGATCTTGAACGAGGTTATTCATTCATGGCTGAGTGTGTATGACTGGACCTGTGCATTTGCCAGCAAACTTTTTTAAACCATTTTCTTAATAAATAATTCACTGACATTGAAACTATCCTCAAGAACATAGCAATAGTGATGCAAGTCCTCAGGAGTCATGTGCCAGGTTTGGGGTAGTATTTCTGGATGAAATCTTAGGAAGTGTGACTCCTGAGTACAGTTAACCAGTGTAAAGAGCATTTTCTGAGGCATATAAGAACGAGATCACCAAATCCAAAGGGAAATTTGAAGCTGGGCTCCTGTGTCTCAGAAAATACTTCCCTCATCGAAATATTTGCCAACGTGGGAACTACTCCTTTGAGGAAAAAATGTGCAAAACTGGTTTGTGGTCCAGTCTAAACCAGGACACTAAAAAAAAAAAAAGAAAGAATGCAAGTTTGGGACAGGTAGGGAGTTGTTTCTCGGCTCAGTTCAGCTGTATGTATGTATCACTGATACACTGCCAGTGCATCCTATGGAGGCTGCATGTGAAAAACAGCTTTCTACCAGTCTTACTAAATAAACAGAATCAAATTTTGACATTTCCTATTTTAGAAAAACTGCAAGGTCTGTTTCCTTATTCTTCTCTTCCCCCTAAAAGTCATTGAAGTATAATGCATTATTTCTAGGCAGAGCACTGTGGCTCAATCCAGCAAGTTCCTGCTTAATACACTCCGAGTTCTATGCAAAGCTGGCAGAATTACTTCTTGAATCCATCTGTAGCTCGTATGGTACCCAAGTGCTTTCTTTTTCATTACAAGATCAATATAAACTCTTTTAATTAAACAAACACTTGTACAAGAACGAACTGGAAAGCTACTGTTTAAAAGGAAAATGACTGGCCTATAAAGGTTTCTATTGGAATGTATGTTACTGTGGCTCTCTGTGTTACTTTTTTAAAAGAAAAGGTAAAATAAAATTTTACACATATTTTTAGCAGCTCCCATGAATTAATGTCCACATGTAAGGCCAAGGTGTTAACAGTCCCAAAACAGACGAGCTGTTCGCACTTTTAGGAAGCTCATGTGTGCTATGGTACCTTCCTGAAAACAATAACAAAGGCATGGCTTTTATTCCGAAACTTAAATGAGTGAACCTTTCAAAAGAAAAACACTGAGCAGAATAGGAAACTAACTTTCCTCACAGGGCAATAGAAAAATGGTTACTTCAGTAAGAAGCAAACATAAGCCCTTTATTATGTCCTTTCATGTCTTTATATTGTTTCTGAATGCCAGATATTACTTAAAAACTGTTTCCTGACGTAAAAGAAAATGTGACATCCGAAGCATCACTCCCATTTCTGCTACAAGCAGCAGCTGCTGCCATGCTGTTGGCACTTCTTAAATTTATGTTGAGCTCTCTTGGTAGCACTGAGGAAAAGCATCTATTTTCAAATAGTAAGGGAGAAGATGTTAGTGCTCCTGTTGTTTATAGTCGCACAAGCAGTGGTTAGTGGAATTAGTTTGTGTCCTGCCTTGGCTTGTTATTGCCACTGGGAGGCTGTGGTATAGTTGCGTGTTGGGAGAAGGATTACTCCAAACCATAATGGATCTCTCGTGGAAAGTTGGACCTTGTGTAAGGAATGAGAATCAGACTCTAAATATGTAACAGAGAGAGTTCAGTTCATAAACAGTGTAAAACCAGTGCAAACATTAGAAGTATTAGAATATTAAAAAGAAATATTAAAATTATTCAGTTTGTATAAAGCTGAGCTCAACAAAAACAGCACTAATAAGGTGCTCTTTATTAGAGCATCTTATACACTGGTTATACAGCAGATTTACTTGTTTGTTCTCTGGTTAGTTCCTCTGGAGGTTTGGTTTGCTTAGGTAAACTCTTTAGGACTTCGATTATAGAGTTTACTGCCCCAGAATCTTGATTCCCTGGAGGTGAAGAAAGGGAGACACTGAACCCCCTGTCACAACTGTTAATATTGTTCCCTTCCTATTAGTACTGCCTCTGCCTTCCAAAGAGGGGATGGCCTAAGTCATGCCTTTGGATAAGGCAATAAAAAGAGGAGAAACAACAGCGTTGTTTTCTAAAGGAGCTCTGGATCTGGGATCATCATTGTGCTCTCAGGCTCCCCAGGGAGGTGCTATGGAGTAGAGCAAAGCTGTGCAGCCACCAGCCTCCACCGCTGCATGAGAACTGCTCACCTCCAAACCATTAGGAACTATTTTTTCCTCAGCTTATTTCCTTAGTAAATTATATTGTAATTGTGGTTTACAGATGGGTGGCATTGCTTATATTTCCCTGCTTGCGTTCATAACTATAACTTTGTTCAGCTATAGGGCTGTGGCTGGGCAGCAGGCAGGAAATCTGCCATCCTGCTGCAGCCTGGATGTTTGTTCTGTGCAAGGTGAAACCTCTGCAATAGGGACTGGGTCACCAAATACATCTGAACCTGCTCAGCAGTGAGAAGCCTGCAGTGATGGGGAGTGTCCCTATCCTTGTACCTGCCTGCAGCACAAGGGGAAGCCTGAGAAGAGCAGGGAGCAATGTCTTCACTGCAGAGGTGACAGAGAGAACCCATTTCTATGGGCAAGGAATGGACTAGGTAATTTTTTGCAACTTTGGAAACTGCTGGATATTGATGGATAGAGAGCAAAGACTGGAGAGAAGGAGCTTTTTTTCCAGGTAGCCAGAGAGGAGTACCTTTGAGTCTTGTAATTTCCTTTGTTCAATTTCATATGTTTCCAGGGTTGTTGGCTGTCTTAAAATGTATCTGTAGAAACTGAATGTTCTTTTGGGTGCTTTCTTGAGGACAAACCTTCTGGCAAGTCCAACAAGAGGACACATCACAGCATCACTAACACAGGGACCACTTCCAGCAGGCCAGAGCCAGACATCATCTGTTCGCCTTGTAGGACCTTATATGTAGGACCAATAATGGGGACATATGCTGCTTTTTTTCCAGCATCAACAAGCCTTCTCTGCAGTCTCTTTAAATGTAGGTGCAGCCTTAGACCATGTCTAAGTAGATTTACACACAACCACAGTGTCAGATTATCTGCTGTTCATCTGGAGAAAGCTCATGGGAAAAAGATTTGAATGAAGTGAGGTTTAGATGTGAGATGATATTTCTCTTACTTCATAAAACTGTGCCTAGTAAAAGTAGGAAGTAGCTACTAGAAACAGGAAGATCTGGTGAGAAAGGAAATCACCTGGTCCTTGGGAAAGATAGCTGCAGGTTTATGCATTGTGTTTTATTTTGGACATTGTTGATTCCACTTCTGTCTAGTGGTTGGATGAAGACCTTGAAAGAATTCAAGCAGATATGTTTAACCTTTCCAGAGAGATTTAGAGAATCTAGCAATCTGCAGAGACCATTCTTTCAGCAGCAGAAACTGTGTTACCCTTCAAAAACTGAATTTAGCCCAGAAAGGACTGAAAACTGTGGCTTGGAGGGATCAATAGAAAATAAGGTCACAGCTGAATAAAGTTCCCAAAAGTTTCCAGTTCTTACTTGCTCGAACCTCTCACTTGCCTGAGGCCCTACTCCATCAGCATTTTCTCAGGATGGTGAAGCTATGAGCAGCATACTGTAAGGCACTTCTGCCGTCATTAGATGCAAGGAAATACAGGGCTGTCGGTTGTCAAGACACTGCTAGTATTCTAATTTGAAGTGTCACTCAGACTCCTTGAGTGGCTTTGCATTGATATTGAATAAAATTGAAGAGGAATGAGTTTTGAGAACAGAGAGAAATAGCTCAGTGGGCTGCAAGAGGGAAGATCTCAAAAGGAGGTGGCGGGTTTAGAGGACCCAGCCTGGCCTTGCTACCCTGAACAGATTTATACATGTTCAACGTCCCTCCACCCTCACCTCCCTAAATCTCTCCTTGTTGCACCAAAGCAATTGCTTGTGCTAGGACTGGCACAGTTTGATTCCCAAAGAATCACATAAAAACTGATTTAATGAAGTGTTCCTTGATCTTATGTGTATTACTGAGGCAGGGTTTTTCCACTTGCCTGAGGCTCTCTGAAAACTCTCAATTGCTTTTCCACCTCAATTCTTTTCTAACTTATTCTCCTAGCATTGATTCCTAATGAACCTTTGACATTTATCTTCATATCTTTCCACTCTCCCATTCCTAAATTCCTCTCTTTCCTGAGGTGAAATTTTATCATTTTCTTTACTAGGTTAAAGAGAATGGGAAGAAAAAAAAAAGAAAAAGCAAAAAGGAAAAAAGAGAAAGGCTCAATGCTTCCAAGAGCTAGCAGGTTCTCTTAATTCTTTCTATTATGACAATATGACAGATTCTTGCACTTCTCTGGCTCCCAGTGGAAATACCAGGCTCTGAGGAGATGGAAAGAGGGGTATAAAGACAGAAGGCATTTACTCCTAGCAATGATTTTTCTAATGAGAGTTTTTAGTGGTGGCATTAACAAACTGTTCTCCTGAAGAATTTCCTGGGGGCTTTAGTGTCACTACATGAAGCATCAACTAAGTGACAAGCTCTCACTGCCACCTCACTGCAGGAGCAGCATCCTCAGCAGGAGCAGGTCTGCACTCTCATTTTTGGCAGGGAGATGGTGAATGCTGAGTGAAGTGAGCAGCACAGCAGCTTTCTTCTAGGTGTTTGTTTATATCCTTTTACTTGTTATTTTCAGCGCATGGGACATTAGAAAAGGAAGCAAAAAATAGAGCAGCCTCATCTTGAGGGATTTAAACATTTTTTGTTAAGCTTAATTAATCTTCTAAACCTGTACTCTAGATAGTTAAGTCTTGTAATAGGTAAGATGAAGTGTAGAGAAGTCAAGGGACTAATCCAAGGGCAGTGGCGGAGTCAGAAGCAGCCCCCAAGGGGTTCTCTCTGCTCCTATGCTGGTGGTAAATCATTGACAGTAATTGCAGTCTGGCCTGCAGATTTCCCCCAGTCTGAGATCAGGGAGAACAGGGAACTTGCTTTGAATCTAAACCATCTTCGTTCAGTCAGCAAAAAGTCTTTAGCTCCTGATGATAATTGCTTTATGTATTTAATTATCTTATCATAATCCTCTGTTATCACAACAACTAGGAGAGTGCTGGTTTGGTTGAGGAAAGACAAGCAAAAAAAGTTAATGCATAAAAAGAAGAGCCAGATGTGGAATTGGGCCAACAGGGTGTTATTCTACCTGTCTCAAATCCCTTTGTAGAGGCAGCATCAGGAAAACAAATGTTTAAATAAAAAGATGTCAGATTCAGATACTTGGTAAACCTGTTTGTAGAAATCGAGGGACCAGTGAGTTTGTCAGAAATCATCTCACAGCAGTCTGTTGTGAGTCCATTTGCAAAATCAACTAAACAGTCTGCAGCCTCACATGGATGCACAGATCTTGTACAGACCCACTGCAGGAACAGCCCCTCGAGCAATGTCCCCCCTGCCCAGGGCTGTCGGCACAGGTATGCACTGGAGTCCTGCAGGAGATTATATTGCGGCTACCCCTTTGCACTTGAATTTTGGGAGCTACCTGTAATTTGATTTGTGGTATCCTTTTTTGTTGTTTTTTTGGTTTTTTTGTTGTTTTGTTTTTGTTTTTGTTTTCTTTTGTTTTTTTAAAGAGCTTCCATATTCTCTTTCTACCCCAATCTTGGAAGTATCAGACATTCGTAGTCTGGGAAACCCATTTTCCATATAGCTTTGCTCATGATGTTTATCATGAACCATAGATTAACAAGTGATTAAAATTGCACTACAGCAAGTATGTAGTGTAAATTTGAATGATGCATGATTACTCTGAGCCAGCAGACATGTACAAATAATTAGCCTTTAAAGTTCATTAGTCAGTTTTATTACAAATAGTGCATTTGCATGATGTTTGTAAATTTATGCACCAGCGGCCAAAAGCGATGACAGCATTTTACTGACTAGGCAAAGCAATTACAAAAAGAACATCCATTATTTGAAATGCCAATGCAAAACACTTGTTTAATAATTGGTCATAGTGTTTTAGTCCTGGGAGTGAGAGCTCCTAAACTCCTTAGTAAGTGGCATAGACAGGCAAAGACTCCCAACATGCTGAACAATTGCTTACAAACTGTTTTTATTGTCAATTCACCCCCATTCTCTGACAGCGTCTGAATTAGGAGTATAGAGCTTTTGAAATGGATGCTGTTAGATTTACCTTTTCCTTTGGAGGCTGAAGAGCCTCTCTGTGATTGTCACAGAGGATTTAACTATATTGTGCTATTCTCTATTTGAGAATCCAATGAGAATGGAAAGATAATTGGGGCAATTGGAGAGGTTATAGTGTCGTTAGTACTGATCTTTTCCTCTCTGGGCTTGATGAGAAGAATAGTAGTGGAGGCAAAGAGGAAAACATCCAGTTTGAAGAATAACGTGGATTAATCTGTTGGTTAGTGAAACAAACTAAACTCCATCTCCTGGATATTTTCCTAGCTATTACTACTATTTTTAATCTATGCACATCTACTTTTGCAATTTTAGAAAGTGACCAGAAATATCTTAGTCAATTAAAATCGAAAGAAGATAGAAGATCTATGTGTGATTACTTTGAATTCTGTCTCCAGATAAGGACAACATCAGCATGTTTTCCATTTCCAGGTTATCCATGATCCCCAGCTAAGAAGCCGTATATTTTGAGATACCAGAACAGATACATTATTGTTACATTACTGTCAGCTTGAATCTGTTTCCTCATCACTTGCTCATCTCAGCTCCAATGTGAGCCAATTAATATACCATATGTTGTGCTCTCCATTAGCCAGTATATTTGACAGTTCTCCTGAATGCTGTGCATGACATAGTTCTTTAGTGCTTGTACACAGCTGCATTAATAAAATCTGAGGAGGCAGGTGTGTATATGCACATATATAGAGATTTACACAGCCATGCATGACAGTTCAGTTCTAGGAATGGTAAACACTCACAGCAGGAACAAACCAATGATGGGTGAACCATAAATGGTTCAGTTCAGAAAAACTTATAAAGACTTGAAGGGTTCTTTGAAAGCAGATTATATGCTACTAAGATTTCCATTATTTCACCCTAATGGAAAAAAAATCTCACATTAGATTAAAGATCTAGTAGCACTTTGCACTGTGAAAAGTATATCTCACATTATCAAATCAAATACAGCCCTTCCAGTTAAATTGCTTCATTGCTTATGTTCATTAAAATTTGAGCTTTAACACAGAAAACTTCCAGCAGCTGGACACATGAGCTTCAAGAGCAAATTCCTAAACTTCTGAAAATAGCAAAATCCTGGGAGCTACTAGTCTGTGCTAGATTTTATTCCCTTCTTGTCATGTACCTCATTGGTACTTAATTGTCCGGTAGACTTTAACAGGTAATAACTTCCACCCATCTGTACTGCAAAGCACTCATCAAACCAAGTGGGTAAAGTGCTGTTGACCACATGGCACCCAAAAAGCTACTTCGGTGACTTTAAGTGCTCACTGATCTTGGAGGTAGTTTCTTGTCCTTTGGTATCTGTACTAATGAAGATGTAAGAAAAAAATTCTTTATTGAGGGTGGAACAGGTTGCCCAGAGAAGCTGTGGATGCCCCACCCCTGGAAGTGTTCAAGGCCAGGTTGGATGGGGCTTTGAACAGCCTGGTCCAGTGGAAGGTGACCCTGACCATTACAGAGGGGTTGGAATAAGATTTCTTTGAGGTTCCTTCCAACATTAACCATTCTATGGTTCTAAGGCATTCTGCAGTGCATGCTGTGTGCTGCAGTAGCTCTCCCAGAATCATGGACACTTCTTTATTCATGTCACTTTCTGAACTATGTTTAATGTTTCCATATGCTCTATAAAGAATTAGTAGGAGGAGTATTTTCTTTCTGAGCAAACACACTGGGAGTATCTGATGTTAGAATTGCTTTTAGTTTGTCCAGTTAACCCAAATCCCTTCAGGATATCAAATAGGAAGTCACTTTTCAGTGCAAGGGTGAACGTTACACTTTTCCTCTCATTCTGATCTTCTCAAGACAAATTTGATCTCAACTCTTCTTCCTAGTCAAACTACTGGAGTCACAAGTGCTCCAAGTGACAAATGGAGTCTCAGTACCCGTGTGCAGAAGTGATGGGAACATCCTGGGCTGAGCAATGCAGTACTGATGGATCACACTATGGACAGCCACAGTGTGCTGCCTGCAGTGCACTTTGGATAAGCAGGCTTGATAAATTGGTGCTTAAACCTGATGACCATTCAATTCTAGTAACGAACTGGGGTACAGAAAATGAATGCTGTCTCTTTTACAAAAGGAAACGCTTCACTTGGGCATGAGCCATTACTGTTGTGGCTAGAGGATGACATTACATATTACTGTACATTTTGTGTTTTCACCACAAGGGAACAGATGAGTATCTGAACAGATACAAACACAGCTGAAAAATGCAGGCTCTCATTTCAGATGCTTCGAGTGTATTCACTGGGTAATCATCACAAGCAAGGAAAATATTCTGCTTTTTTTACCTTACACGGTTTTCCAGAAGCATGGCATTGTTTTAATTGCATAGAAGCTCTTATCATCAGAAAAGATTGGTATAGATAGAATGAATCATTTCAAGCTGATGTTGAAGTCATCATCTCTTAAGTTATTAACAAAATTCCCCTCATAGAATTGCAATTGCTGTTTGTGTCTTTGTCTTGCTTTTACAGTAGGATGCTCTTCTCATGTAATTCACTCATGTAGTCGGTGTTTTCTGATCTTAGCGTTTCAGCAGGGGGAAAAGACTGTTCTCCAGGTGAAGGACTGTCTTGTGAAAGCACAATGAGCATCATAAACTCATTTGTTGCATAGATAAATTTTTATCAGGGATGAATTGAATTGAATTTCTGCCATGTGGATGATTGTTTGGGCATTCCTTATTTCTTTGTTTGGTTTTTTTTGGTTTTTTTTTTTTTTTTTTTTTTTGTATAAACACTCTCTCTTCAAGGAATACAGTAACTATAGTAAGAAAAAAAGAGGTTAAAGAGACATGCTTAAGAAAGCTTTCCATGAAACAGGTCATACACTGTGCCAGTATACAGCTTACTAGATTCTGGTACGACGTCCAGAAGGCAAAGCCCATATTTATTAGTAGGAATATGAATAATGAAGTAGCTGATTAAGTGCTATTTTCTATGAAATATTCAGACCACTAGTCGTAGCATTCCACATAGATTTGGATACTGCATTTGCTGTTCAGGAGAAAAGCTTTTTCTCTTCATGCAGTCTTCAGCACGCTTCATTTCCTGCCACGTAATAATGACACCCTAAAATACCTTGTTAATCTGGATGGTTCTCAGGGAACTAGCTCTTTTGCAGACAGTTCTAACAAAGAAAAGACCTTCACTTACTTCTATTATGCCAGTTTAAAGGAGCTTTTAATGTCTTCACAGTTGCTCTGTGAAGACTGTCAGGAATATTCAAAGCTGCAAGCTACTTTATCTTTAGTTGTCAAAATGAAAATAAACACACTTTTTTTGGTTTTTTTTGTGTTTTGTTTTGTTTTGTTTTTTTTAATTCGCTATCTCCTTTTTCAAATAGAACCTTGGTATATGCTACATTTCCAAGTGCCTTAATCATAACTGTTGGGCAGACAATCACTGTGTGCCATTTGCCCTCCAGGCATTTTGGAGCATTGGACTGCGGGTCAGTTCACTGTGCCCTGGCCAGGGTGGTTGGGGCAATTGAAATTGATGGGACCGCCAAACTTAAAATAAAACAACCACTCAGCAACTTGGCTTTTGGAGAGAAAAACCAAAGCAAAAGCAATTTGGTTTTCTTTTCCTTAAAGACTTTAATTTGAAGTGGCAGCCTAGGGAGAAACAATGGGGTGTGAGCAGGTATTTGGGAGACATATGTCCAAACACACTGCCTGGACTTTACACACATCTTGCAGCATGGAGGGCTCTCTCTTCTCAGCAGGTCCACCCTTGATCTCACTACAGACAGAGTCCAACAACATTTCAAGTTACACCACACTACTTCATTCTAGTGTTATGCAGTTTCTGTTTTTTTGATAGTAAGAGAGCTTTGTTTATAGTGATTGCACACACACAAAAACCTCAGTATTGTTTCAGATTTTTTCTTTTTAAATTCTTGCGCTGTTGTTCAGAAAACCCTGTCGGAGCAGAATGGGAACCGCTGGGCCTGGCTCCAGACTTTGGCAGCCTGGTTACAAAGGGGTGAAGGAAGGGATTTTTACAAACTTCAGTAAACAGTTACTTTAGTTAATAGTCCGAGCCTTGATTATTCACCCCATTGTGAGTTACATTAGTTTCAGGGAGTTTGTGTTATACCCAGACTGAAGGCAGGAGGTTATGTTTCTGCTGAACTCAACAAAAGGTGGATTGTGCACTTGTAGTACAGTTGCTTTGAATAGAATCTGGACCCATATGTTGAAACTGTTCTGGTCTCTAATTAAAGACTAGTATCTCTGCACTGCACACTGAGTTATTTTGAGGCTGTGAGAATGCCACAGCAGGGAGTGTACTTGGAGAGTTGGTACTGAAAGCCTTGTTACACCCTGCATTAAAGATATGTGAGTAACTGTGAAAGCTTCAACTTCACCTGAACCTGTTCCTTTCTGTTCTTTGTTCCTTTTTTATAAGAAAAACAAAACAAATAAAAAAAAAAAAAAACCAACAGAACAAAACCACCAACCCCCCCCAAACCACAGAAACAAAATACCAAGCAAAACCAACCAAACAACCAAAACCACAAAAAACCCAACCCAAACAAACAAACAAACAAACAAACAAACCCCCAAACCACCAAACAACCAAACAAAAGCTCAACACATTTTCAGTAATTCAGTCTTGAGTTGGGTTTGAAGCCTATTCATCTTCTCTTTCAAATAAAGCAAATAAAATGTAGGAACAGTGTAAGATTCTCAAGGTTCTGCTAACAGAAGAGCAGTTAATTATGCTATTGGCTCTGTCTGAAGCAGGAGTCATTGGTTTGTTTTTTTCTGTCTTCCATAAAAATTGTTACCCTTCCTGATTTCCCTGTCACTGCAGTCACTTGCACAGTCTTTCATGTGGGTTGTTTGTAAATAGAGTCAGTGTTAAAACAAATAAAGCTCTTCTGTTCTGACTTCTTGCCTTTAACAGGCTACTTCAAGCCTTTAGGACTCTACAGGGCCCAATAGCAGAAAGATTTTCATAGTTGCATCCTTCAGAATACACTTAGTTTGGATCATGTGAAAATTAAACTTTAGCTCTAGTCAGTGAAAGGGAGTCCAGTCAAATCCACAGTCAAATGCAGAGGCTGCAGAGTATTCATCTCATGTACCTCTAAACCTGACAGTTTTCAGATCTACCCCTATGTGATCTCTGTATCAGGCAGCTAATGCTACTTGAGCTACATACAAAGGGATGAAATAATTTGTTTCCACAGTGATGGTCATTAAAAACTCTGCATTTAAGTTTAAAGATGTGTTCATCAGGATTAAACTAGGAATTTCTGCCTATAATCAAGCTTTTTACTCAATAGCTTCAAGAATATTTCAGCATTTAGCTTTTATAGGCGCAAAATATCCTTTCTACAATGTGTTGGGTCTTCTCTCAGGCTTCATTTTAAGAAGCTTAGTGAAATCTTTACATAAGGCAAGTTGCTCTGTACTTGAAATACTTTGGCTTTGTGCAGTTTAGGATGATGTAATGGGCCATTTTGAAGGCAGCCCCTGGTTGATGCAGTTTGCTATGTAGCTTCACAGAGTAGTGGTGATGTGTGCCAGATCACCCATGAAGAAATTGAAAAGGAAGATCTCCAGCTGCAGATGAAATATGTTCTACCCTCCTGACGGAACCTCGGGTTCAAACTAATCCTTCGGGCACCTTTAAATCACATGAATGTTAAAGATACTTTAAGAAATCTTAAATTTAGCCGTAAGTAAAGCACAGCAAGGTTATCACAGGGATAGAGGCATCAGCAAGAACTACCTTCATGTACTGACCCACTACAGTTGTGCTGAATTGCTCATCACTGTAGCCATTGCCTTTGTGGCTCTTCTGTAAATCTTTTTCAGCTTTCAGCATTCTTTCTAGTCCTAGAAAGCAAGACCAGCTGAGACACAGAGAAGTGATATGCAGGCTTACTTCATATTTGAAACAAGGTTTGGTCACACCTGTACAAAAGTGCCAATGGTTGCTTAATCATTGTTTAGGTTCGCATTTTTTGGTTTTCTTTTTTCAGCTTGAACAGTGAGGAAGTTTCCACAATCTCATGCAGATAAGAAGCAATGACACCAGAATCGTGCTTTGCATTCCTGTGCTTGTCCTTCTAATCTTAGTTCTTTCTCCTTCTTTCATTATTTAGGACATTACACTGTCCTATTAATTATACTTGTCATTGTATTTTACTAAGAGCTTGTCTTGAATTTTTATTCACTGCCTCACCAGGCTTTACTTTCTTTATCCTATTCTGCAGGTAGACTCTGCATAATGGGTATTTTATTAGAAGGATAAGAGCTACCCAACTGTGAAGGTACCTTCATTTTCACTTTGCTCTCTTTAGTTTTCTACACCTGATGTTATGCTGTCAATATACTTTTCTATGTAAAGGAAAAGTTGCATTTAAAATTAAAATACAGAGCTAACTTTTTCATCTTCTAGTTAAAAGGACTAAAATGTAATCATCAGTCTTTGTCAGAGTGTTTTAATACACTGATACAAATATTGTCCTTGTGAAACAGAAATCTGAACTCTGAGGTGGTAAAAGAGTTCATCTCTCTTTATCATTGACTCTCTAGGTACTCTAATCTGCCAGAAATTATACTGCTGTTTTGGTGGGGTCTTTTTTGTTTTGTTTTGATTTTCTTTTTTTATTTTAAATTTTGTAGATTATTTGCTAGTGTTCTGCACTTCAGTGTTTTGACAGGCCGACCCTGTGTGTCTCAATCTGCTGATAACAAGAAATTAAGAAGATTCTATATTCAGGGATGCAAGTTTATTTTGTTCCTTATAGTTTCACCAGAATTATTCTGTTTCGAATGCTGTGTTTCTGGGACAGTTGCAAGATGAATTTAGACTGATAAAATAAAACTGAAGTCCATGATTTTGGATTCTTTCATTTTATCCTTCTCTTCTTTGTCATTTGAATCAAAAATTTGAACCTGAAAATCGTTGATCTCCTGGAATATTTAGATTAGGTTGTGTTTGGACTTACTTCTTTTATAGAAGTCTTCTGGTTTTCCATCACCTTACGACAATAACTGGAAATGGTTCTGAATCATCTCTGCCCAACTCTATAGTAAGGAAATTAAATTTAATTACAGGCAGTCATTCATAAATCTGTGGCTCCTTAACTGTATGCTTTCCTACAATAACAAATTGTATCTTTCATGACCACATATTCTTTTTTATGGTTCTGTCTTCTCTTGGCTTGAAAATATTCCTTGTGTGCGCAGAAGGTACTATGGTCCCATTGCAGCAAGCTGCTTGTACGAGGTGTGTGGTGGTTATCAAAGAAATTGATGGCATTTCACTGAACAAGGCTGCGTGCTGATGCATACTTAAATGTGTTGCTGAATTAGGGCCTCAGGAGACAAGGTCATGCTTAAAGGATTTTCCATTGTAACCTAAATAGTTGATAAACACAATGGTGAGGGAGGAATGTGACTCAGGGAACAGCCATCTGGGCAGATAACTTGCATGCTTAGAAAGAGGAGCGTTGCTAATTTGCTAAAAGCTCTTATGTCTCTTCTGTTTGTGATTCACGTGTGGAGATCTGAGCTTTCAAAAGATGCTTCAGGGAAGATGGTAGACTTGATGTGCACCAGGATAAACTCCCTGGTAATATGTCAAGTCCCTAGAGAAGACTCTTTTAGCGGTAGGTCTCTGAATGAAGAGCAAGGCTAAACAGTTGCCTGACACCTACTGTAACAAGATTTGTGGGAAGAATATGGCTTTCTTTCAGAGACAAGGGAGGAAAAGGAGGGTCAAGATCAAAATATAAAACACATGGAACCATAGGAACCAAACGTTACACTATTTAAACCAGAAGGTAACTGAGCACCACATCCTTCAGAGCACTCCCCTGTGATGGCATCCCAGGAGTCCCTGGACACTGCCCAGCAGGGCCCAGCACAGCTGAGATTCCTCCTAGAAAGCTTCCTCCTCCTGGCCCTGCCCCAACAATTTGTCTGCAGCCAAGGGCAGGTCACCCAGGAGTCTGCACCACCTAAACCCATGTGCTGAGCTAGAAGACTACTTGAACTGAGTCAGTGTGTCTTCTTGGACCCTGTGCAGCCCTGTGAGAACATCATCTGACCTGCCAAGGGCCCAGGACACAGCACACAGGCAGCTGTTCTCGCACATCCTCCACAAAATAAGCTCCGTTCTCTTCGGTGCTATTAAGGAGAGCACAACATGCAGTTTGTGGGACACAGGTGGTTATTTTCACTACTTCAATATATACCTTGAGTAGAAGAGTAAAGTCTTCGCTTTGGGCTGCAGAAGCATGAACTTTTAACTCATTCATGTGTTAAAAACTTAATCCAGCCACAATTGGAGTACCTGCAGACTAGGTGACAGTGAAGGCAGTTGGACATGAGCTCTACCTAATGCTCTTCTGTTTGCTGTTGGGCGCAGACATTGCTGTTCTAGCCTTAAAAAACAAGGAAGGCCCCAAGTCTGAATTTACTGAAGGCATCAAAAATGTAAGGAAGCAGTAAATTGACTACACTGCTAGTAGCAAAAGTAGAGATCTCTTTATAACATTGACAAAATTTAAAATATAATAGTAAAAAAATATTCTACCATTCTTTTTTTTTTTTTCCTCTACTCTGTTTTATCTAATCTATCCCAAAGTCTAGGTATTCTAAAGGAAAGCTAAAAATGGCAGATTTTTTGCAAACAGTAGCAATCCAGAACAACTTTGTTTTTAGGGATGATCAGTTCCAGCAATGCTTCTTTGAATGCACAGTACTAGCAGCTGGACAGTTTGAGTTTTTTGGTTTGGTTTTGTTTTCTAACTATGCTGGTACAATTATGATTCAGATATACTTGTGTATGTTTACACACACACACACACACATATATATATATATATATAATTTTATATGTATGCATATAAAATGCATAGACCTTTACCAGAAAAAAAGGCTAATGAGATTCTAGACATTAAGTAGGAGAGACCAAGTTGAAATCTGAAGTCCAGCTTGCCTTTATTACCTTTGTTGGAAATAGCTGAGACCTCCCCGGGTGAAACTGTTAGTTAAACATTAGCCATTCAGGTACTAGGGACAGTTTGAAATATCCTGACTGCAATAACTGATGAAGCAAGAGCACATTTCATCTGTACCACTTGACATGTTGCATAACATCTGTTAAAGCCACTATTTCATTTTCACAGGTAACTGGAATCACCACTTTTTAATTAAGAGCTTATCTGTTAAACTACTTACTCTGAATATTTTTCTTGCTTTCAGGGTATTTTGGTTCTCGCATGGTAAATGCATTACCTATAATTCTCCTCTTTTTTCTTTTTTTTCTATACCAGCTCTGTTTTAAAATACCATTTTAATTTCTTGTCAAAAAGCTAGTCTGTTCCCCTTACAGAGCTATAGAGTCTTCCCCTGTCTTGTTCTGTCAAGTGTTCAGAAAATCTTGGAAGTTTATAGTGCTTTATCTGTAAGGGCTAGTAAAATCTATGCAAAAAATTAAATATATTCATGGCCATAATCTGCTCCTCCTTCCCTTCAGTACAACAGATTCCAGTTTTTGACTAGGTTAAAAAGAGAAGAGAAAATAAATGAGAATAAAAAATTTTACTGGTATTTCTTGTCTTTCCTGGTAGAACACTCCTCAACCTTATTCTTTCTTTGAGCAAGAAATCCCCTTTCACCCTGACATAAAGAAGAATAATAAAGATCTCTGAAAACTAGTCATAATTTTGTAGTTAAGGAACTTAAATTCAGTCTTATGAGAATTATCGTCATAAAAAGGTCAACGAGTGGCACAAGACTGGTCTGGGGGCAAAAGACTGGTCTGGCAGACTTTTCTCTGAGGAGGAGAAAAGTTATGTCTCTGAAAACTTACACTGCCTTGTAAGGACTCCAGCTATTTTTAGATTCTTTAGCTAGTTTTCTTTCCAGGGAAAACATCTGCAATGAGAGCTTATATATTATAGTAGGTACTGTGAGGATTTGAATGAGCTAGTCCTAACAAACACTTCTGTGGGACTTCATACGCTGTTTAACCTGAGATGCAGCATTTCTCATCAGAAGCAGGTTGATTTTAGAGGTGAAAAGAATGACTCTGTAATGTAAGACCCTTGGGAAAGGACCCGTCTATCTGGTTCCAATTGGTGTCATTTTGGACTTTGTGTGAATAGCACTAGATTTCTTTTGCTATGTGAATTATTAAAAAGAAAAAAAAAAAAAAGTGGTCTTTTCAGAGGACTGACAGAAAAAATTAGAAGTAAATTACTTCGTGTTTGTGTTAAGCCCAATTTTATACTTGAAGTCTACTTCTTTCTTTGTAATACTACAAAGGCTCCATTGAAATAATTGTAGAAGCCTGTATTTCAGGGTTGTTTTCAAGTGGGTTGGGTTTGGGGTTTTTTCAGTGCAAATGCTTCTAAGCGTGCTGCTCTCTGTGCTGATGCTAGTTCCACACAAATAGCTTACTGTCTTTCTGCTTTGCTTTTGATCTGAAGAAAGGGTTGTTTCACAGTGAAAGATGCTGACTTCCGTTCTGGGTAATCACGGTGGAGCAGGTGCTCCTTCTTCCCACAGATTGCAGGTGTGCCCCTGGGTAGCTTTCTAAAATGATTTTGATGTCTCCCTGACTGATGTTCAGACAGCTAAAGTGAGTAATTTTGCAGTAGACTCTGTTTTATCTGGGCTGGACTATACTGCACACTGGTTAAGCTTGTTTGAATGTTATCAATACTTTAACCAGGCTTATTTTTTTGTTTTAATACTGCCAAAGACCCTTCCTTAAGACGCTTTCCCCAAGTGATGTCAGTTGTTACTTTCCCAATAGCTTTAGTGTTGCTGTGATTTTTACCCTCTCTGCCTCTACAGAGAAAATTAAAGGAATTTAAAGACCTTAGTCCAGACTTAGTACTTTTCATTGAAGGTCAAGCGGGTGTGAGGGCAGGGCTGAGCAGAACAGAGATCTTTGTCTTGGCTTATTAAGAAATGTTATGAGTAATTTTCTTATTTATCAACTTTTATTATTCCGTGTATCTATTAGAGGTGATACATTTAGCACACACTACATATTGTTTCACAATGTACAGTGTCAAACATGCTTCGAAATGTAAAAAAAAAAAGTCTTACAGTAGAGCAAGTTAAAATCATTTACCTTGCGTCTTTCCTAGCAAATTTTTTTGAGAACAGAGGTGCATACATGCTGTTAATAAAGAACTATTTACTTGTCAAAGTACACTAAAGAAAGAATGTGCGACAGCGCAAGATGCAATGGGGAACGTAGCTTTGTTTTTGTGGATTGTTGCAAAGACTTATAAAATCAGGAGCAAATCAGAGGATAAGTAAATAATAAATAACAACTGTCAGATCTTTAAAATTAAGTTCTTATGTTATTTTGGGATGGCAGTAATGTCGAAAGATGCTTTAATAATTTTTGTGCAAAATAATCTAAACAATATTGGAATTATTTAATAAAATGGATTAATTTTCTTGTATATCTATAGTGTTTATAATTTAAAATGGTCCATACAAGGATTAAAGATTGTAGAAAGAATAATAAAATGAGGCAAACATGACCAAATTATAAAAAAAAATCAAGACATAAATTTATAGGCAAATCTAATACTGCTGGGTTTTACCACAGAACATTGCACTTGAAAAGTTTGGGGTTGCAAAACAGACTGTGTTACTTGCTTTGGTCAGCTGGCTTCTCCATTCTTCTTCTCCTCTACTCTTCTTAGCAATACAAACTGCAAAAATATTCTCAATTTTAACCTGTTTCTCACTTCCCCTAAAATTTTAACAACGTTGAGACTCGCTGCAGCTGAGGCCTCCTTGAGATCCATAAATTAGGATGCTCACAGCTTATTTTGCCTCCTGACCTAGTTGGGTGGGTGTTTGCTGATCACACAGACCGCGCTGGTCTCTATGAACTCCCAGGACAAAGAAGTGGTGTTAGCTCTTCTTTAACTACAGGGAGAGAAAAAATAGGGCAGTCGTCTGAGAGGCTGGACATACCCAATAGGGCGCGGTGGCTTTCCACAGGGGATCTTGCTATCTTGGATTATATTATATACATCAAAGTCTAAATTGCTCTTCAGCTTACCAACACAGGTGTCTGTTTCATGGTGATGAAAATTTCTCTAGACATTATTGTTTACATTAGAAGTTTAGAAACCAATTCTGGTCCATTTAGAATTTAGAACTTAATTACCCTCCCAGCATTTGTATGTTCTATAGGGTCCTGAGCAGAGCTGAGTGTCAGCCTTTGTCCTGCTATTGCTGTCCTTACAAGGGAATATTTGAGTCCTCTTTATCACTATCCTTTTTTTTTTTTTTCCCCATAATGAATATTTTGCTATTTATCCTGAGGTGAAAGAACTTCGAAAGAACCTACTGAAAGAAATGTTTCCCTCACTCAAATTTCTTATTCTTCTTGAACAAAAATGCAGTTTTCCATGAGAGTCTGGAGGTTAGTTAGTTACCTCTAAGGCAGAAAGAACCTTAACCTTAACCTAGACCCCTCGCACAACAGAGATAAAAAGGGGATCATCTTTCATTAGAGAAATATTCTACATGGAATCTGATCTCGCTGGCATTATTTAAACTTGCTTTTGGGGCTGTACCTAGCAGGAACACTATAGAGACAACAGATGATATACTGCTGAGGACTTAAGCAATCCCAGCCATGGAAACAGATTTTAAGGTAACTTGAACGCAACAGCACAGATGCACTTCCTACCCTTCATTTTCTCAGCTACAAAGGCCATCTTTTGGGCAGAATGGTGGGAAATTGAGAGGGTGGGTTTATATAGTTCAAATTATTTTGGTAACTAGTACAGTGAAGGTGTCTTGATTTTCCCTTTTTTTCTTTTTTTTTTTTTTTTTTTTTTTTTTT
>VWZG01001524.1:189752-243985 GCA_013396735.1 Grallaria varia
TTTTTTTTTTTGGCAAGACGTGACTCTTTTCTCAGTTAGTCAAAAAACATTAAATGTTGTCAACAACTGCCAAACCACACAGACATATAGACTATTATAATGGAAGAATCTCTTACAATTTAGGTAATGCTTTTCACAGCGCACTGAGCAGAAGCAGAGCTCATACACATGCAAAACATGCAGAATTTCTTTTCATTGTGAAATCAAATCCATCTTTCCAGTGCTGAGATTCTTTACAGCATGCTGGTTTAAGGTCAGTGGGAATGGCATTAATTCTGTTCTGGGCCACAGGTTAGAATACTCTGATCAGACCTCTGAGTTCTGTAAATAACAATTTGTCATCACTGGTTTTCTTAAATTAAGACGGCATGCCTGTAAAGCTGATAGCTGGCTGATTATATTGAGCTTCGCAATGACTCCTCAGTAGAAAAGGAAAGACCTTTTTTTTTTTTTTAGATCTTTTTTTATACAAATGCTCTCTGGAGGCAGAACTATTTAGCTGGCAAGGAAAGTACATGAATTCTGCCACTGACATCTTTACCTTTGTCCTCCCCAATGAGATTGTGTGTACTGTGGGAAGTCATAAGTTTCCTCCAAAGTTTGTAAGAAACATTAGCATTAGTAATAAATACAGAGAAACCAGCCTGTGACTCTTGAACCGCTAGTCTGTCACAGCTGAGGTAACAGAGTTGCTTTTATCTTTCTGTACTCCATGGGGTTATTTCAGGTTTCCACTGGTGTAGAGAAAATCTGGGTCACAGCTCAGCCATCTGTCTGTACATGACTTTTCCTCTGAAATGCTTTCTGTCTCAATTTAGTCTGTACCTATGATATGAAAAGCAGCTAGAGCCGGATAGGATATTTCCACAAAATTTGTTTTCTTTCAAAAAATGCCGATGAGTTGAAACTGAAACTTTTTGTGGCCATTAGTTTTGACAAATATTTGTTGTGATTATTTCTGCACTTTAAGGTGAGGTTTCTTCAGGTTTCTCTTCAAACCTAGCTAGTCCACAGTGACCTAATGGTCAGAGTGCTTCCCTCAGGCCAGGGTCAGACCCCTGCTTTGTGTGATTTGAAGCACAGCCCAGAGGTCAGGTTGGATAAGGAGGCTTCATAAACTAGACCCTTCTGCTCTCCCAATAGGATGAAGTAGTCTGTGAGTGTTGCTTCATGCTTATTGCAAGGTTAAATATTCTGATTTCTTCTACTAATATAAAGGTCAAACAACAGGTTACAGAATTTGGAAATAGGTTTACAGAGTAAAATCAATAGACTCATAACTCCATTCCATGCTGTTGGTTCAGGAGCTCTCTCAGGAGTGTTGATTGCATTTGAAGTTGAGCTTGCCTGTGTTATTATGGCAATTATTCTCCCCAGCTGGACACGGCTTCCCAAAGATGAACTTTGCTTTGGTTCAAGTCTCCAACTTACACTTCTGCCATAGCAGCACAGTCCTAGATAGTGAATAGAGGGTCTCTGTGAGGCTTTATGTCTGCCATGGAGGTTCTTTGGACGTGCTTTGAAATTCCTTTTTTCCGAACTAATATAGAAAGCTTGTTTCAATGGTTATGACTTTGACCATTTGACATCTGTGACTGCTACTGGAATTTTCTGAAGTTTACTCATGAAGGGATCTTTGAGTCCAGAAGTGCTCTGAAGTATTGCTTAAATGTTTCTGTTAATTCCTTTTCTAGATGTAGATTTACACATAGTCATAAGCTTGCCCAATATAATTTTGCATACCAAATGCCCTAAAGAGTTCTTTTGTTTTGTTGCAGCAGTTTATATTTCGGTTCATCCCTCCAAGACTGCATGATTCGTAATTTGAATCTCTTCATACGTTCATAATAACATATAATTTGCCATATAATAAAAAACATTCTCTGTAGAGAATCTCTAGCCTGATTCACAGTTGAAGTTATGTCTAAGACTTCTGCAGGGCCTCCACATAGCCTGTCAAGGTGAGATACATATCTGGTTTTACACTTAGAATGCCTCTGTTTTCTCTTTTTTCACAGAAATAACACCAGCACTAACATTCAGTTAACTTCAGTAAAGGACAGACATTCCTACAAGATTTCCCTACAATTGTCTTCCTGAGGTGAGTTAATGCTCCTTTCCAAGCTATTCGGAAGACCATGATTTCCTGGCAGTTTTGCAAAAGTGATATTGAATTTGCATTGCCTGTCTTAAAATTACATCTCATTTTATATAGAAAGATTTTATCTTCTATTTCAGTCTCTTGAGACATTTGGCAAGCTTATCTTTTAATCCTTGGGAAAGCAGGTTTTTGCAATATTTCCTTTCTGAAGTTAATTCCCAATGCTTTGGAAGGAAGTGTCAGAATCCCTGCAAAGGGTCAATTATATTGCAACTTGCCCAAAGGAAAGTTTCTTTTTAACATCAGGCAGTAATTCCTTGGCATATGTCCCAAAACAAGGGGATTATATCTTTTACAAGCTTGGTATTATCTAAAATCACCATAGATGTAAGTGATGGGTCATATGAACGTGTAATCCTCTATGTAAGACTTTAGTTTTGGGTAAGGACATAAGAAGGTGACTGTGATGGCCCGAAGACAAAGGCCAAAGTGATGCTGATCCCCAAAGGATTCTGAAGCAGTGGGACTCACAGGTTTTACACTGATTGTAAAGTAAAATGCACAGTGAAATAGAACCTATAATAAGATTGTGAGGACAGTCACAGTTACTTTAGAGCTGCTGATGTCACCTGGCAAAAGGACAGCCGTGGGTTCATCCTGGCCACTTCCCCTGACCTTGACCACGTCAAGTTGATGGATAGGTAGATATATAAGAACAGGATAGGACTGTAGTGATACTTCTCTAATACAGTTTTTGGTGTCCATGAAGCCTGGGGTTTGAAACAGTGTAAACCATCACGCAATATGAGCATCAACAGATTTCCACAACATAACCATGGGTTTTACAGGAGGAAAAGAACACCATTTGCATGGGGATTTGTCAATCTTCCCTCGAGAACATTAGCTGAAATGAAAATTTTAAAATAGTCTTCAGGTTTGTCTCTGTGTGTGTACGTATATTTGTCTGGAGGTGACAATTGTGTCTGAGAGGTGCCTGTGGAATCAGAATGACAGAATCAATATTACATTTTATTTTTATTTGACAAACCTGTGAGGTAGTTGGCTTTTAATGGAAACCCCTGGTATAACACCCATTTGGAGAAATGGTCAGAGCTTAAATTTAGTTTCCTGTGACATTTTGCCCTAGATTCAGCCTACACATATTAATGGCACTTTGGAGGAACTGCAGCAGCTAATGGAAGAAAAGACAGTCATATTTTGATCTTTTTTTTTTCTCCTCATCATTTCCATTTCAAAATATTCTAGTTTCAACTGATGACAGAAAGTGTAATAACTTCCTCTGCAAGTATAAAAACCCTTTAGAAATATCAGATACTGGGTATGCATTAGTCTTTTCTGGTAGGATATTTTTTCTAATGCAGTTCTTGCTGGTTTTCCTCTTTTTATTTTAGGATGTATTAATTTTTACATGTAAGTTTTGGAGTATGTGAATATTGCAGTCATAGCTGAAAATATCCGTACTATTTACCAACAAGGGTTAAAACTGTCCAAGCAAGACAATTCTGCCTGGAAAACAAAGCTTGAAGCAGGATAAACAACACCTGCTAGCTATCAGCGATGATCTTTTTTCTTTCCACGTGGTAATCTGTGCTGTTGCCATGACTATTCAAGCTAGCTATAATATCCTGTGCTGGCTGCCTACCTATGGTGCTGTGCAGAGGTTGCGACTGTACAACGTGGCTCTGCCTATGTTATGTCCTAGATGCTCCAACAAAGGATACAGCGCTAGCAACTTCCCCTTGCAGTCAGTCTTGCCTGGGGGTCAAAATCTGTGACATGAATATTAAAAACAAGCAAACAAAACCTGTCTAGAGACTGGAGCAGTCTCCAGTTTGGGCTGATCTGAAAAGATTACAGGTAGGACCACAAATGGGTACTGCAAACCTGTAAGACTCAGCAGAGGGTGGGGAAGGCTCTTGGTGTCTCATTGCTGGTAGGATTTTTGCTGGATTGTTTTCCCTCTGCTTTGAATTGACGGTCAGGGTGCTGCGTTGTGCCCCTGCTGCCGTCAGCTCTGGACGCGACACCCGACCAGCCGGCAGTCTCACGCCGAGGGCCATCCGGATGAGAGAAGCCATAACCTCATCCAAGAGGAAGGGGTGTAGTCTGAGGTACGTGTCCCACTGCCTGCAAATGGCTCGGCCACCCCATTGTTTCGAGTGTGTCAGTGGAAGTGGATCAGGAAGCTTATCTAGGGCCATCCCCACCCTTTCACTGGAAGCCCTTCTTTAAAAGAAATGCAACAAATTTCCCTCCCTCTTCCCTCCTCCCGTCCACCCTGATTTAGAGCTAACAACCCCAGTTGTTCCTACAGCACTCCATTTATAGTGCTCAACAGTTGATGTAAAGAAAGCCCATTTTAATTCCTCGAGCACTGTCTGTTTCCTTCCCTTGGGGCTCATGACAGGTGCTCCTTTGTTCTTTGATTTGATATTATCTCAAATAGCCTTGGAGCTTCAACCAGGCTAAAAAATTTGCACTAGCAGCAAACTGCCCAAATTAGCATTTTTGCTAATTCCAGAGAAACACAAAGTTGCTGAAGCCCTGCCAGGAGCCTGTCAAACTAATTTGCATTGGGAGAAGTATATATGGGGTGAGCAAAGGGTTCAGTTGAATATGACACTACAAACGGCCTTTATAGACTTTCCTATTCCTGCTTTTATGAAGAGAATTGCGAATTTGAAAATGAGGTGAAATAATTTAAGATAGACCTTTATTTCTAGCATGTTGAAAGTCTTGCATTTTTCTGAGATCACCTTTAAGGGTCCTCTCACTTTTTAAATTATTAAATCTTATATTTTGTCTGAAAAGCACTGAAAATTCCCAGTGTTGTTGGACTTTCTAAGCTTAGTAATATAATAATTTTTCCTACCGCTATATCTTTTCTCAGTTTTCAAGAACATGGTTCTCCTATAGTCGTCTGTGCTCTGAATCTCAAAGCTGTTGGGCTTTTTTTCTATCTGCCTTGTTATATATATAGTTAAATATGATTTATTCTCCCCACTCTCCACTTGAGTGTCATTTCTAGCCTTGTCTGAAAAATGTATGCTCAGCTCTCATCTAGGTAACTACCTACCCATTGTTCTAGGCAGAGGAAAATATGTGAAGTCCTTGGTTTTACTTTCATGTCCTCTGACATTGCAACATATCTGAAAAACCCAGGCAAAGCAAAAGGTTATATAAACAGTAGATGAGCCATTGCAGGGTGGGTCATATTTTACAACTGGAGTAGTTCAGGAGTGAAATAGCATGTGCCAGGAGCAAGGAGGAATTGAAGAAAGATCTGTACATCTGAGTCACAGAGTCACTCCCAGCGTTGTGTTGTTCATGCCCCACCTTTGCTGGAAGCCTAAAGTTTCAACCGAGTCCTGTATGATTTTCACTAGCAATACTGTTGGATGCTCCTTACTCATTTTGAGTAATTAACTATATTATTCAAATTTTGATTACCACTAGTTTGTCCTGTTATTCAAGAAGGCAGAAGCAACCTGTGACAAAAAAGATTAAACATTTTTACTGAGGGAAAAATCAAGGAAGGGGATTCAGTTTCTGATAATAAAACTGCTTCCGCTTTTACTTTGCCAGACCTCTGCATTCCCCTGTTACACTGCGTGTCTTATGTGGTGTGTGTGAATGATAGACTAGCAAATCACAACTATAGGTAGGAAAAAGTTTTAAAATACTGAGCTGGGGAGGGGAGGAAGTGGGAGAAATTCAAACTGTGATGCCTCCCAAATTGAGGATTTATTTTTCTACTAGGGTTTGTTTCTAGTTGCAGCAGACTACTAGGATCATTCAGTGAACAGTGGTAAAACCTGGTCTAAGATCAGGTATCCATCTCCCAGTCTTCCTCTTGCTTCATTCATGACCTACACTGCAAGCAGAAAGGCTGCAGAAACAAAGGATGAAGCTATAGACGATAAATTGTGTCACAGGGAGAAATTCCCTTACTTTGCAAGCCAGTTTTGAAATGGTAAGGAAAAAAAGTAAGAACCTAAGATCCAATTGGGTGTTTTAGCTGAATATGTGTAACTGTTACCTGCTATGTCTATTATTTTGTAGCATAAAGGCTGGGCAGTCTCTCCCTCTCTGATGTTAATGTATTAAGAAACATGACCTAACTTTGAAGGCAGCTCTGCTTTGAGCAGGAGGTTGCAGTGAATGACCTCTGGAAGTCCCTTCCTGTATGTTTGGGTTTTTTTACGCAACTTTATCAGCCCATGTAGAAACTCTATCATCTTACACCATGGCACACTAATGTGAACATACTTCTGTTCTCCCACCTTCGCTTCTCAGCAAAAAAATTTCCCCTCTTTCTTGGCCCTGCCTCTGTTCTGACTCTCTGCAGTCCACGTGGTACAGGTATGTGGTAATCAGGGCCACATTGACTGGTGTGGTCTCCCAGTATCCAGTTCCTGGCACCTCCACTGACTTGGCAATGCAGGGTGGCTTATGTCTTCTCTGCACAAAGTGCTCAAGGACGTGGCTTTAGCAGCATTATCTGCATACTCAAAAATCTGTGCATCAGTGCTTTGTTGGACTGAGACATAGCATAGATGATAAACAAGCTATGTCCCTCTCTTGTAATGCATCAGCAAAGATGAGACTAGTATAAGAGCAAATGGGATAATAGCTCAGATTATGGGTATGCTGAGACATTTGGTAGGCATTGAGAGTATCTCTTTTAAACAGAATAAATAGTCCGTGTTTTGGGGATGACACTGTTAAGTGACCTAAATCTGAGATTCAAATTTTATAAATTGGTATCTTTTGTGTTTTCCCAGAGCCCTGATGCATTTTTCTGCTTGTTTCAAATATCATGCTTGTGGGAGCTGATCACCTCCCCTCCAACTCCCACTCCCCCTGCCAAATCTGGTAACTGGCATCACTAGGACCTACACTGGCTTATTTGCCCCTAAGTCATTATGGGGCACAGGCTCTCTGTGATGCCTATACCCCCTGCTTTACATGTTGGAGACATGCCTAGGGTGAGACAGTGCACTAGATAAGTTAGCCCAGAAAAACTTCTAGAAAAGATGAAGAGGAAAAGACCCTCAGCTTTCACAAGTCTTAACACTGCTTAAGAAAGAGCGGCTGAAACCTGAAGTACAATTGTGTGGTTCAGTATTTCTCAGGTAGAATTCATCTGCTGTATTCAAAGCTGGGCTTTAGTGTTCCTCAAACGACCCTGCCTGGCAGAATGAATTCCTTGGGGCTCAGTCTGATGCTGGCCTGGGGAGCAGCCAGCCCAGCCTTGGCTGCTCTTGTCACCACTGCCTTTAACCAGCTGTTACTGAGGTTACAGCTGCTACAAGCCCTTGTAAGGGCATGGGCTCACTTCTACCTTTCATTCACTGCCTTACCTGTCTTTATCCTAAAGCTGATTTCCTGCTTCTCGCCCACTATCAGTGAAGTAGTCATAGGTCCAGTATCCTATGCCATGTCTTTTAGATATAAAAGCAAAGGTATGTTGAAGTATAATTAATTTTTAAATGTAGATTTCCTGCTTGGTGGGTTTTTTTCCTCTTTTAGTCTATAATTTTCATGTTTATCATAGACCATAATACATGCGAACTTTTGAAATGTCCATAGGTCTGAGGGTTGCAGTAACAGCCATTAGAGAGATTCCATGCATATGCACTCCTGTACTTTTAGTGCATTCTTGGAATTTGTTGACAACTGCATGTGATGCCTTTAGAGTCGTTTTTAGTCTAGGTGACAAGCTCATCAGGGAAAAACACACTCTACTTGGATGGTCTCTGAAGATGCAATGTTTTCATTTCTCTAAGCAGCTGTTGCCTTTTGGGGGTTCTTTTGTCATGGCAATGTTATGAATTTTAAGTCAATCTCTTCCCACCTCCCCCGTGCTCCCAGCTAGGAAAAAAATCAGTTAGAGAGGAGGCAATTAGCCAGCACTCAATCTGCTGCAATGCCATAATAGTAATAATAATGGTGTTTGGTCTGGATGCCCTCAGGGACACAAGAAATTCCTTATCTTGTGCAGTTATTGGAGTTTTAATTTTTTTGTTTTCACTTCATTTTCTTTTGCATGAAAACTAAAAACAGAAAAGCCAAGGATGCTTTGGGCAGTCTCACAGCCTAATAATAAATGTGTGTGCTTGTGGTGAAGTTCTGTTAGGAATTCTGTAAAATGAAAAATATTTAGAACTTTCATATCTCAAAAGCAACACTAAAACTGTTAATAGAAACTCGTTTCAGAATTTCATTAGCTGACTTTAATTTGCATGCGTTACTGGTAAGGCGATTGCCCCTCTCGTCCTGTACTCCCAAAGGATCCAAACATTATAAACTGCACAGAGAGAAGATGGTCAGACTAACTGCTATGGATTGACTCAGTCAGTGGAGAAAGAATTAGTTTCAAACTCTTAAAATTAAAAAAGATTTTTCATTAACTTCTTCATACCAAGAAAAATAAGAGCTGCTTTGCTTGAGTATCAGCACAATGTTAAAACTCAAAGCAATCAAATATCCTGAATGAAATAGTCGTAGGAAAACTACCTTGAGATGGTCTGTACTTTCTTTTCTAAAGTGCACCAGTAGTGGCAAACTTACTGAACTGGCAAAACTAAACCAAGTGAAAATTTCCACTTCATCAACAAGTTGAATCATGTCCTGCCTTAATAAAGCATGAAGTTTAAAAATAGTGGCTTGTGTTCATAACAACTCCCTGCTATGATGCCACTTCTGCTTTTATTTCCAGCATTGTCAGCTTCTGTAGCTTGGAGTGCTTTTGCCTTTATACAGTAAAGTAAATTTCTTTCTTAAAACATGCATAGCAGAAACCAGAGATTTAAATCTCCTCTTTCCTGCTGTGGCTAAACCACTCAAATAAATCGAAATAGGAGCACCATGTGTAAATAAGGAGAATAAAATCCTATGATAAATTATTAATGTAACTGGGTCATCACCTGCTGAGGTGATCCAAGGGTGCGGGTTTCTTTTCATGGACATTAATCTAGATCTTGTAGAACACCCCTTTCCATTTCCTGTTCTATTCAGTTGCTATTAAGAACATGACTATGCCTGGAAAGATTGAGAAAAATGCTGCTTTTTTTGAGAATCACAATAGCATACAGAGGGAGTCAGTTATCCTCGGACATGCACCATTCAAATTCCCAGAAGCACTAGAAGTGCCAAGAAAACCCAGAAAGTTCAGCGACTTTGTTTGGCTTGGAAAAACACTCAGAAATTTGGTGTTTCATTTATCCGTGATCCCTGCAACATGCTTCATCCTAGCTGGAGCCTGACTTAAGGCACAATATATTTCCTTGATCACGTATACCATTGGAGCCATATGCAGGCACGGGACTTCTAAATATATTTCAGCCCAGGCTTCAGATACAGTGAACTTTCCTACTGATTTCAGTGCTTTCCACTGACTGGGGTCTATCTGGGCTATGATTGTCTGCCAAGTTAAAGTACAGTTCTCATAAGGCTTCCAGATCATCATGTTAGTAGGTGGGCAAAACAACCCCAATAGAATAGTCTCTTGGAATCTGATGAGTCTTCTGGACTGGAAGCAGGAGCAATCAAACAGAAAGAGGGGTTTGGAGAGGAGACAGTATATACATTTCAAGGCTGTGAAAAGAGCCAGCTTCAGCTGACCACTGGCAAAATTCCACCTGTCCTTATTTTCTATAGACAGGTTTATCTGCTCCCATATGTTAGGCCCTGCTTCAGTTCCAGATTCATCCGCTTTCATTCTTTTGAATGCATCTGTCCTGTTAGTGCTCTGCCTTGGGAATTAAAAGGCATTAAACTGCAACCAGTTATTGCCATGACTTCTCACTCTTAGAATGCGATAAACTCGCTACAAAGCTTTTTCTGTGCCTTGCATGTGTATATCAAACCTCTGGAAACCAAAGCAAAAAGACATGTCCAGAAAGGACTTCTTGGCTTCCATGAGTGGTTATGACTTTTCAGAATGAAGGATTATTGAACATTTCCCTACGCAGCAGCTGTACAAGTGGTACCCGCACCAGGAGGAGGAAATATATGTGATAATCCTTGAATTGCCTATCTATGCCAAGACATCCTGGGGACAAATTGATCCTCCAGAGGGAAATACTTGTTAGTTTTCAGGACCATTGAAATGATGAAACCTCATGAGGGTTTTCAAAGTTTCTCTATATTTCTATGAATTTTGTTTGCACAGCCCATTTGCTGCCCAGAAGCAAGTATATTCCTAACACTTTACTGACCTCCAGTAAGCAGAAATGCTACCTTTGAATTCAATAGCACCCTGCCAGACCAATGGACTCCAGACTGGAGTTTAACATACTTTTGTAGTTGTCCTGGGTTTCTGTAGCTGAATTTTTATTTTTTTTTTTTGGTAGTGGGGATTGCTGCAGAGGTGGTTTCTGTTAGAAGCTGCTAGAAGCTTCCCCTGTCCCATAGGAGCCAATGACACTTGGCCCCAGGAGGGACATCCGGCTCCTGGTCAGGGCCGAGCCAATCAGAGATCACAATAACGCCTCTGTGATAACATATTTAAGAACTGGATGTTGTTGCGCAGAAGAAAATTCCAGGGATCGAGAACATGGGATAACAAGGCAGACATCAAGGTCACTGCAGAAGCGACCGGGGGGAGGAGGCACCTCATGGAGCAGGGGAAGGACTCAGAGCTAAAACCCCTGCAGCCCATGGAGGAGCCGGTGCTGGAGCTGTGGATGCTTGAAAGGAGACCTGTGGACCTGTGGTGAGGCAGCCCCACGCTGGAGCAGGTTTTACCCGAGTGAGAGCTGTGGCCCTTGGGACGGCAGATGTGGAGGAGCTGCTGCCCGAGGGGTGGATTCATGTTGGAGAAGTCTATTAAAGACTGTCTCCCTTGGGAGGGACCCCACGGAGCAGGGGATGGACTCAGTTGTGGTCCCCTGCAAACCGTGGTGAAGCAGAATGTCCCTCTGCAACCCATGGAGGCCCATTGGGGTGCAGGGACTCAACCTTTACTGCCCCCATGGATGAGTGACCCCGAGGGGTGGGGGAACTCACATCGCAAGCGGCAGCAACTGCAACCAACTGCAACCCCCATGGACAGAAGGAGGGGTGGGGGGAAGTGTGCGTGTGTGTGTGTTGTGTTTTAAGACTTTTTTTTTCCTCACTCTTTAGCTTAGCTTTTATCCTGTTAGTAATAAATTTTAGGTATTATCTCACTTTGAGTCTGTTTTTTGCCCATAAAGGTGTTGGGTGGATGACCCCTCTCCTTTCTGGCTAGTTGCAGAAAGGGATTTAATGAGTCCATGGAATCCAGCCAGAGTCAACCCACTACAGTATGTTAAGAGCCTTTGCCTTCTCCCCACTTTGCAATGCTACACTGTTTCTGAAAATTCACATCCTTGAACAAGTATATAATAAAAATTGTGGAGAAACGGGAAAGTAGAGAAATTATGCACAGTTTCTTCATTGTCAGCATTGTGTCAGCTGACATTTCAGCATTGTCAGCTCAGGTTTAGAGCTCTTCTCAAATGTCTGCCAATGCTTCTTCATCCCTGCTTCAAGGGATACCAGGAGCAGTGTGGCTTCCTAGACTTGCCCAAAAGCATCACATGCATAATCTTTTATCCAGCTTCCATGGAGGAGTGTGTGCAGCAATCTAATACCCTTCCATTTGTGTTGGAGTAGTACAGCACCTGATTCCATGGCCTTAAGGTCCATATCCTGCCAGGCAAACTAGAGTCTATATATAGGTCCTAATCTTGTGTCCCTCACTGCTATAGCAGGTTATGTGTAAGTGCAGAACTGCTTTAGATGTGCATAGTTGTCTACTATCAGGTGGTCTGACATATTTGTACTCTTGAATTATGAATGAAACTTAATTTCTCAGAACTTAAATATATCATTAGAAAATTACTAAGAGCAATTTCCTCCCCTTCACATCTGCATAATGAAATTCATCACAGACTTTTTCTCTCCTTAAATATATAGATCCTACAGAAAGGTCACAAGGAGTCTGAAAGCTGTATAAAAAGAGTAGGGTGCACATGCAGATTTACAGGACAGATGCAGAGCACCTGCACTTTTCCTTCTAGAATAGTACTTCTGAATTTTGAGTTTTCATTCCAGGTTTCAAATTTTTTTGTAAAAACCCAGGTGACTCTCAAGCAAACATTGTCTCTGAAGGGTTATGTAGGATCAGATGATCTTGCCTGTGGACTGTGTGAGCTGCTGAGGTCGCATTTAGTCCTATTTCTCTGGGTTTCACTAAAGCTTAGAGCATTCAATGTGTAGTCAAAGGATCAAGCTGATTTATGCAACTTCTTTTCATGAAAGAAAGATGAACACATTTGTTAAAGGTGATCAAATAGGCCAGCTGTAAAATATGAAATGTCACTTCTGACTGGTAAGTTTGTTAACATAGCAGAAAAACTGTAATGTACAAATCAGAGTCGTAGCAGTTGTTCTTCCTATTTAAGTAATGGGGATTCTGTAAGAAGTGTCAGTATTGGTTGAGATGTTTTATAGTTGCTGTCCTGTATAATTTGATCTATAAGTTATTACATAACTATAACAGTCACAAGAGAACCCTGTGATTTACAGGATATTCTGTTAGGTTGTTATTCAGATGTAGACTGAATGCTTTAAATGAAAATATTGTACTTATGTACTTTAAAAAAATTGGTTTATGATTCTTATCAAATAACCATAATTGCAATGTTTTATATTATTTGATATTATCTTTATAAACAAACTTTGAAATCAGATGGAGAGTGCAAAATGCTTCTATTGTAAATATAGCCAACTATTTATTTTTGTTCTGTCATTCTAATTGCTCTTTATGTCTCTAAAAATGCACTGTGATGGGTTAACCTTGGCTGGCTGCTTTCCCACTACCCCGCCTCAGCAGGACAGGGAGGGAAAATAAGATGAATAAAGCTCATGGGTTGAGATAAGGACAGGGCAGTCATTCACCAATTACTGTTATGGGAAAACAGACTTGACTTGGGGAAGATTAATTTAACTAATATCCAATTAAAAATAGACGAGACTGATGATTAACAAAAACAAAACTAAAGCCACTTTCCCCACATCCCCCTTTTTCCAGACTTAACTTCATTCTTTTTTTCCTGACTCTTTTACCTTTTTCTCCCCTTCCCCAAGTGTCACAGTGAGGGCAGATTGTGGTCAGTTTGTAACAATTAGTCTTCGTCAGTCCTTCCTTCTCATGCTGTTCCCCTGCTCAGGCATGGGGTCCTTCCCACAGGAGACAGTGAGACAGTCTTTCATGAACTGCTCTGGTGTGGGTCCTTCCATGGGCTGCAGTTCAAGAACTGCTCTGGTGTGCGTCCTTTCCCATGGGGTGCAGTCCTTCAGGAGCAAACTGCTCCAGCGTGGGTCACCCACAGGGTCACAGGTACTGCCAGAAGATCTGCTCCTTTCCACAGACTGCAGCTCCTGCTTGGAGCATGTGCCATCATGGAACCTCCATGAGCTACAGTTTCCTTCAGGACATATCCACTGCTGTGGCATGTAGTCCTCGACAGACTGCAGGGTCCGTATCTGCTCCACTGTGGACCTCCATGGGCCACAGGCAGACAGCTTGCCTTGCCATAGTCATCACCACGGGCTGCAGGGGAATGTCTGCTCTGGCACCTGGAGCACGTTCTCACCTCCTTCTGCACTGACCTTGATGTCTGCAGGGTTGTTTCTCTCAGGTTTTTTTTTCACTCCACTGCCCCTCACAGCACTATTACCCTGTCTTCAGTTTGTAATCATGGAGGTGCTACCAGCATTGCTTGGGCCAGTGGTGGATATGTTTTGGAGTATTCTGGGACTGGCTTTTTCCAGCACGGGGGCAATTCCTGGTCCCTTTTCAAAAAAGGCACCCCTGTAGCACTGCCCCTGCCTCTCCAACACCTTGATAAGGAAATTCAATACATATTCATATAAGAAAATTACTTTTCTCCCATTATTTTCTGTAGGTTCATGATAAAAGCATGAAAGTTTAAATCTATTTATCTTTTTCCAGGTAACTTATTGCTCTATAAGTATTTTTCATTACTGATATTGGCATTCTTTTTATTTCTGTAGTGAAAACGGGCTACAGAACATTTGTCATGTATGTTATAGGATACCTTGTACATTGCCTACTTAGAGTATTTTTTTGTGTTCTAAAAAGATCTTGCAAGTTCTAGTCCTCTCCTTGTTTTCAAAAACTCATGTTGTTCTTGAGGGCATCAATGGCTCCTACAGGTTTCAGCATGGTTGTGTTGCAAGTCTGTTTTTGTCATGATCAGAAAGGATTTGTCAAAAAAAAATCATAGGACATTTTAGACTTTAATAATTTGCGTTCTTTTGGACTGATGAAATAGAATGAACTGTCTAACTGTTATGGTTGAATGTAATGACCCTGTGGATCAATGAACTTCAGGGACCTGGTAGTAATGAATCTGAGTCATGTTATTTTTCACTGTGTTGGGATTTCTTTGATCCCACTCTTGCCTGAAGAGAGAAGGGTAGGGTGTGCTCACATTCTCTCTGTCTTTTCCCTCAAAATAATATATGTTAACACTGATGACAATGATGATAGAAGATGGAGTTCTTTTGGAGGAAACCCAACATCCTTTGAATTTCCTCCTGCCTTGAAGTCTGAATATGGAATAAAAACATGATGTTCTGCCCATTTTCTTCAGCACAACCAGCAGAGAAAATTCCTCCTGCTGTGGCAGAAGATCCAACTATTTGCCAGTATGGCAGGAAGTTCTGTTTCTGACCATGCTAAAAAACAAGTTTGAATTTATACTATTCTTAAAACTTAGTTATTTCAGCTTCAAGAGGTCAGCTTCATTGTATAGCTTGTACTCTGGGCTAGAATTATGGTGAGGTTTCTGTGGGTTTTTAAGCTTTCTGTCTTTATCAAACTTGATAAATCACATTCACTTGGGCTGCAAGACTTTAAGTTTGAAATTTAATTAAAAGACACATCTGCAATGTTATTGCAATAAGAACATATTCACATATAATTATTAGTATGGAAGATACTCTAAAAGAAATACAGTATTTGATAATTGATGTAAAATAAGCACTGTGATCCTACAGGTGTCACCAGACCTTATGTGAACAAGATAATTATTACATGTTTTCACTCTTTCATTTAGTCAGTCCTACACAGCGTCCTGAGGATAAAGTTCACTCTTCCTACAGGATGGATTAGATGGATAGATTCTTCCCTTTGTTCGTGGAATATCCTGAGCTAGAAGTGTCACATAAGGATCACCAGCATCCAACTCCTGGCCCTGCACAGGGCACCCTCAATAATGACACCATGTGACTAAGAGCATTGCCAAACTACTTGTTGAACTCTGGCAGGCTTGCTGCTGTGACCACTTCCCTGGGGACCCTGTTCTAGTGCCCAGCCACCCTCTGGGTGAAGCATCTTTTCCTAACATCTAACATAAACCTACTCTGACACAGCTTCATACTACTCCCCTTGAGTCCCATCACTGCTCACCAGAGTGAAGAGTGCTCCACTTCCCCTCATGAGGAAGTTGTAACTGCAATGAGGTCTTCCCTCAGTCTCCATCAGGCTGAACAGACCAAGTGACCTGGGCCGTTCCTCATGTGTCTTCCCTGCTAGACCCTTCACCATCCTCATAGTCCTCCTTCGGATGCTCGTTAACAGCTCTATATCCTTCTTATTTTGTGACACCTGAAATTGCACCCAGCACTCGAGGTGAGACCACCCCAGTGCAGGGCAGAGTGGGACAATCCCCTCCCTTAACCAGTTGGTGATGCTTTGCCTGATGCCCCTGAGACCTGGTTGTCTCTCCTGGTTGCCAGGGCACTGCTGACATATTCAACTTGCCATGGACCAGGACCCCCAGGGCCCTTTCTGTGACACTGCTCTCCAGTCTCGTGTTCCCCAGTCTGTACCTACATCCAGGTTTGCCTCATCCCAGGTGCAGAATTTGGCACTTGTCATGTTGCTTTTTATCTGTTTAAATTGCTCTGATATTAAGGAGTTTTAGTTAAACAGGATTTTAGTGCTTCCAGGACAGCGTTGTATATTGTGTAAAGTTGCTCTCTTCAGTCCCCCAGCTTTCTCCCTGGGCAAGTACCTGAGGCCCCTTGCAAGGATCCGTTCATAGGCTCATCTTGGCTCTTTTCATCCTGACTGTACTGAAGTCTGGGAAAGAACAGTGAAGAAACAGATAAAGCAAGAGGAAAAACTACCAACCAACCGAAACCCCATTAATCCATCTCCATACTGGTTTTCACTTCACTATCTGCTTCTATCTCTGTAGACTCTTTTAAATCATTATGCCGGAATTGCTGGATCAAGGATAAGCACACTGAGGTCAGGAAAAAGGGTGTCCTGAGAAAGAGGAAGGAAGCAATGCCAGGTAGATAGGAAGGCAGAGATGAGCAGGCACTCAGTGGCAGTGGAGAGGGGAAAGAGGAGCTAAGGAACAAGAAGTGTAAGCAAAGTTGAAGGTAGAGAAAGACCAGGAATACTCCATAAAGAACTATTGGAAAAGCTACCCAATTTGCCTATCCACTTTCTTGTTTCCTTCACCCACACCTCTTAATCAGGAGTTAAAAAAAAACAAATCCAGTTGCTTGATTTGAAAGTCTGGCCTGTTTGTTAATCATGATTCTATTATTTTTGAATCAGTATATACCTGTAAATTTAATCTTACTGAGGAGTGTTTAATTTCAGAGATATCTCTACTGATATCATGGTATTTTCTGTGAAGTAAATTGCCATTTGAGATGAGTAATTAGATTACTATCTTCTACCTTTCTTGCCTTATTTCATGGCGTCCATTTCTCAAGACTGCTTGCTCTGTCTCTTGCAAACTTGCTTGTACTACACATCTCTATTAGACTCTCCTTGTGACTCTCTATTTATAACCATCTAAGTTTAGAAATATTTGATCACATATTAGCAGTGATACAACATGAGAAGCTATTTGTACCTCTGTATCAGCAGATTAGGCATCAGCTATTTTCTCTCATATATGGCACAGTAAGCTGCAGTGCTACAGTGCTTTGTTACGACGCAGAGGAGATATATTGGGTGTGCAACCGTAACTGCATCCAATGAAGAGATAAGAGTGCAGTTTTAGACTTGTGAAGAGTAATTTGTGCTGACAAACAGGTGTCCCTTCATGTTCTGGCAGGGCACAGAAATCATTTTATAAGTTCTCTGCGTTATTAGAAGTACTATGCAAGTTAAGGAGGATCATATAAAGCATAAATTTATTGATTGTAATTAGCATAACAGATTGATGTTGTAATATTTAAAGCTCACTCCTCTAGACAAAGGTTCTCGATTTATCTTCCAGATTCTTTACTCCCACAGTGTTATGGGAAGGATATAGATTGTGAGATATAAGGGGAGGAAAGCTTTTCGTTTTGTGTGTATAGTATTGCTCTCATTAGGTTTCAGTGTGGGATCACTGGGATTTGTTTGGCTGAATACATCTGATATTTTCCCTCTCATTTGAATGGAGACATGGTCAGACTTCAGTGACTGCATACACTGCAGTAGAGGTAAAGTAATTCATTCTTCAATCTGCAGATTTCCGGAGGCAGCAAGGCAAGTAGAAACATTTTTCTTTCCTTTTCTTGATCAGGCTTTTTATCAGCCATGTGGAACCACTTTTGTTTGCTCAGCCACAGTTAGACTGAGGTACAGTTTAATATGATCCATGTGTTAGAAGGATTTTTAAGCCAAATACTGGAGACTCTTCTCATTCCATGTTGGAACACAATATAAATCCCGCACATACATATTTGTGTATGCATACATGTGCATGTGTTTGCCTGCACACTTGTCTGTAGATATGCTTTTTTTCTTTCAGTTGTTTAGAGATTTTTCCTCACAAACTTCAACGCTTTAGAATTTCAGAAGTATTGTACCTAAACACCATTGCAGTTTCTAGTTGTCTTCTTGAAAGTACTAAAGTTAGGTACTTAATCTAAACTATGTGGTATGAGTAGAATTAAATCTTTTTCTGTTTGATGAGGAGATAGTCAAGGACATATTAATAGTGTATTTAGAGGTGGATTGGACACAGCAGCATTGTGGAAATGTAAGAGAATGGGTGTTTCAAGAGTGAATATGGCTTCAAAATATGAAACATTAATCTACTTTGCTGAATTTATCCTAGGGGAAAAAAATTCAATACTAGTAACTATTCTTCCATGTCTCTGCAGTTCAGACAAAATGATGAAATATGATCAGAACAGAATAATAAAGAGTAATAAATGTGCTGCTTTTTTTTTTTTTTTTTTCAAAGAAGAATCCTCTCAGTATTATTTCCAGGATTTTCTAGGTCTGTTTCTGTGTATAAGACTAGTTCTGTATTGGTGTAAAGCGTCTCAGTGGCATCAGCCCAGCAAAGGACTGTATAACGAGAATGAGGCCCCTTGTTCTCTACCTGAAGACAGTTTTTTGATTTGTATGATCAGAATAATTGAGTGATTGCTTTGTTTCTTCTCTACAAGAGGGCACAGCTGAAGATAGAGGGTCACATTCACATCACATGGCTACCTCGGTACCAAGGCTAAGAATGGCTTTACTAACAGGACTAGCATAGACAATATTCCCAAATAAAGTCAGTTGCTGGGACAATATTGCAAGTCAATCCATGGTGAAGGAGTTCACCAATGCTCACTATGTCACCACAATATGTGAAGAACAGTGGATTTGAAAGTTAAGTCAGTCCATAATTTTATAAACAAAGAACTATTTAGTAACTGAAAGAGGTACCAAAGAAAAGGAAAGGGAAGTGGAGGCAATTTACTGCAGTAAAAGTAGGGCTAGTGGAATTGCTATTTGTCAAGAATTGACCTTTTCCTCTTCAGTGGATCTACTTCCATATTGACCTACCTTAAAATCTAAGTGATTGCTGTGCACTGTGTACTACCTCATGATTAGAATTTATTCTGTCTGACTTTTATGTATTTTAACTCCTGTTCACAGTCTGGCAAGGAAACTAAAGTTTTAGTCTAATTGACCCAGTTGCTTCACTGAAGGTAAGAGTTTCCCCTTGACTCTGCTCTCCTTATTTTACTTACTGCAGAGTCTTTCTTGGTCACTTCTCTGGAATTGAAATCAGTAACCAAATTAGACTTTAATAGCATATTTTAATTAAAGTTTGAAAAATTAAGGGAGGAATTGCTTCTTGAAAGATTTTTGAATATTTCCTTCTACAGCTGTGGGCAAGACTGTACATTTATGTTGTGTGTTCCCTGCACTGAATCCTACAATACAAAAGAGTTTCAAATGACACCTCATGCAGAGTAATGCAAAACCAACTGAATAGGGTCCTTAATATGCTTGAAAGCAGCCAGTTTGCATCAACAATGGAGTGAGCCTGTTTTGGCTGATATTTAAGAGTTGAAAATAAGTATTTTGTTTGTGACTACATGTCTCCCTACTCTAAACCTCCATGGTGATAGAAGTGGATTGCATTCTGCTTTCTGTCTAGCATCATATGTTGCAGCCTCAAAGGCCAGGATCTGCAGTTCAAGGCCATCCTATGAGATGAGTCTGGAAACGCTGGGCAGTCCTCACACTACTAAATTTGAATTGTCTTAATGGAACTGAGATTTTCTATTTTGACTTTCCCAGTCCTCCTACCGTGCAGTTGGAAATGCTAAAGGGCCCTGCTGGTGTCAAGAGATTCTGGGCTTCCTTTTCAACACATTGAATGTTTCAGACTATCTTTGGTTTTCTGAAATTAGATGATCTCATGATCCTCAGTTTCCAGGGACCACCCAGTCTGTTTCTCAGAATCAATCTCCAACAGTTCATTCTTCCCAAAGCAGTTCTTACTCCTTGGAATCTCCCTTTATATGGAGTTCAGAAAATGATTCGTTTTTAATTTTAGTTGGAGTTTGCCCTTCTACATCCCCTTGTCCCCAAATGTCACTATTTCCTGTGGAAATCAAATTATGAGTTTCAACCAGGCTTTAACAAAGAATCTAGCTGCCACAAACTTGGTCATAGTAAACTGCAAGCCAAACTTGTGGAAACTCTTCATGCCAGTGCTCAAAGCAACCCAAACCACAGTCATCCTGCCTAGAAATCAATCAAAACAGCAAAGACAAGACTGAATATAATTTTCAGCTAGAATTTTACCCGCCTTCTGCAAATGAAACACACATTGGAACCAAATGTTGTTTAAATCAAATGAGTGATTATAGCAGGCGGTAAGACATAAGACATGTTCACTCATTAGTGATCTACTGGAATGTATTTGTGGCTTGGACATCCTCTTGACTCCTGAGAATCTTTCTCCTGTTGCATTTCCCACTATCATCTCTTTTTTCCTTCTTGGCAGAAGAGCCACAGACATTTTAGGTAGCTATGTTTAAATGGATTAAACTGATTTTCTCTGGCCCAAATGGATAAAGTGTTAAACCAAATGAATTACTAAGAAGTTTGTCTGTCTGTTCCTCCTGACTGATAAGAAGGGTATTAAATCGCATTAAAAGGGTCTATTTTAGAATATTCTTTCTACAGGGGAAAAACCTGTTAGAAATAAAGTCCACCCAATTACACTGAAAATTGTCTTCTTTTGCACATATTTTGTCATAAAATCACAGAATAGTTAGGGTTGGAAGGGATCTTTGGAGATTGTCTAGTCCAATCCCTCTGCCATGGTAGGTCAACTAGAGCATGTCACACAGGAGTGCATCAGGTGGGTTTTGAGTGTCTCCGGACAGGGAGACTCTGTGACCTCCCTTACATAAGGTGCCCTTCTTGGGAAGTCCTGCTGCTATCTCCCAAGTAGTAGCTAATTCATTTTTGCATTGCACAAAGAAGAATACTCTGTGTCATCAACTAAGGTAAAATCTCATTACAATATGATTGAGAATTTTCTTTAAAGGATGGTAGGCAGCCCCATCTCTTGCAACAAGAATCCTACTGCAAACTCAGCAAAGTTGGATAATGCTTTAATAGTTAAGAGGACATAGCACTGGATGGGAAGGGCTTTGTGGTCCTGCAGTTGGGAATGATACCTCTTACTTCTGATCACCACCTTATAAGCTTATGGAAAGGTAGTTCAATTATCTGTTCATAATTTGGGAAACTCAGTGGCCACTCACAATGCATTAGGGAAGTTTCCTAAGGCATCTATAGCTTTTGTTGCTATCTGCATATTTTCGTACAGTCAGATCAGTTAGGACTGTCAGAAAAATCCCCAGATCTCCACCCTGCCTCATACAAAAATTGGATAGACCCAAAACACTTTTCTGAAAAGAGAATTTAAAATAAAACCAAACAAAATAAAATAAAATCTAAAAAAATGTAAATGTTGAGATTTTTTTTCCATATAAAATTAAATTCTTTTTTTTCTTCAGAATTTCAAGAGGCAAACCCAATCATCCAGCAATTCTAAGGTAGAACCAAACCTTTTCATTGCAGGTTCAAATAAATTTTGATGTGTAAAACCATTTTTTATAAACATCTGCTTACAGCACAGCTCCTTATTTCTGAGACTGTACTCAGAAGTCGTTGAGAGTGACTGAGAAGTGTCTGGTGAATATTTGGTGTTTGGCAGCTTAACACTCCTTTAGTAAAAGAAACTTCACTGGTGTTATCTCACTTTTTATATTTCTGTATAAATGAAACACAGAAAAGCTCTGCTGTTTGCCATGCATTTTCTTTGAATGACTCAAACATGGGTTTCCGTTACCATAAATCCATATATATATATATAGGAATACAATTCACATATGACTTCATTTTACCGCTGTCCCAAATCCAGTCCCAGAATTTAATATAAATAAATGTTCATTGTGAACTTTTTCAGAGATGTTTTTTCATTTGTTTCTCATTAAATGTAGCACTGTAAATTCAACATTCATAAATTACATATTTCTATCAAGAATGTTTTACAGAAAATTAATGAAGTAAAAGAGATTTTTTTTTACCTTGAAAAGACAGTTTAATTGTCATCAAAATTTTAAAAGTTAAGAAACAGAGCACAGTCTCTCCATTTTCCCATATGTACTCCCACATGGGAGAAATTTTGAAACTTCATAAAAGACAAAAGTTGGGAAAGAGATAAACAATTCTTAATATCTTCCTGTGCATAGGGTTAATAGTCTAACAAAAAAAAAAAAAAAAGTCTGAAATTAAAAAGTCATTGAATTATTTTAATCCTCAGTTAAACACACACACACACACCCACACACACCCCCCCAATTATTTTAATATTTTGGTAGAAATAAAATAATGCTTTCTGAACAACTAGCAACTTGGTATATTTGAGGTTTAAACTGTAATTTGATACAAGACATTCTAATAAGGTCTTTTGGTGTCCTTATGTGTTGAGAAAAGGTACAGGACATTTCATTGCATCTTTTTTCCTCAACTACTACACACTCAGGAAAGGAAAATCAATATAGGATACACAATAACAAAGTCAGAATGGAATATGCAACTTTTTGACTGACTGGGAGGTCTCATGCAAAGAAAGCAAATGTATGTTTCAGGTAGAGCAGTCTTGACTCCAAAAAGCTTGTTCAAGGTGGACACCACATTCTTCAAACACTCCAGGAGATCTCTGATGTACTTTTGGCACTCCAGATCCAGACAAGTTAAGGAAACTCAATTAATCACCCACAAAACCCACAAAACCTTCAGGTCCAACAGTTGCAGGAAAACTACAGCCAAAATGTGTACTTAAGGAATAATTCTGTGCCCCTTTATCAGTAATTCTTGTCAGAGCTAGTACTGTGGTGAAGGGTGCTTTGCCATCAGTTGCCTCAAAACGTTCTTTATCTATTTCTAAAAGAATTCTACTTGTCTGCTCAAAATTGCTCTGGGGGGGGTTTCCTTTTTATTAGAGCGACATCCTCTTGTGTAGTGCTTCACATTTTCATGTATCTGAATGTGCGTAAGCAGACACTGTCCTTATTAACTGGTTAAGGTGGAGAGATACTTCACATGGCAGGAGTTACACTGGTTAAAACCAATCCTGCCAAGATCAAGTCGTGTAGAGCTGGTTTTGCTGTGAACATCACCACTCTCCCGCTTCCCCTTGGTGTGGCTGACCTTGGCTCTGGTTGTTGCTGACATGGTCACTTAGCAGGAACTTGTAGCAGGTGGAATGAAAAGACTTGCTCACTAGAGTGTTAAGGAAACTTAATAACATACAGTTTTGGGGGAAGGAAAAAGAAATTGTTTACAGTTGCAGCAAATATGTCCTACTCGTACTAAGCTGTTGGGAACATTTTTTTCTTTTAACATTCAGTATTTGAAGGGGAAATTCAGTGTGCCGGTTAATAACAGCAGCTGATTGTAATCATTACAGTAATTCCACAAAACTTCAGTGAAATTTTGTCTTGGCCAGTTGTCAGATTTGCTTTTCATAGTTTGAGGTATAATTTGATGAATGCAAAAAGAGGTACTTAAAAAAAAAAAGGTAGCAAATTTGTAAGTGACAGGCCAGAAACAAGGTAGAAACCTATGTAAACAATGTTCTAACCCTTCTGAGAGGGCACAGAGTTAGGCTTTTGTGTTTTAAAATTTTGGTATGAATTGTGGCTGACCCAAGTGATTATTCAAAATTTGGGATAGGGCTGGTTGCAGCTAGGATGAGAAACTGGTGCTAGAATCTCTCCAGTTTATTTGCAAATGACATACAAAATTCCATTTCCCTTATATCAAGGATTCAACAGCAGACAGTTTATTTGCTCACAGCTTCAAGTTCCTTCAGCAGAATCAGAGAAAGCATATCCATATCTGTCTCCTGGTTTTTCTTATGGCTATGCTCCCAGCCCTTAATCTGGTGGTCTATTTGACATTCTGTTCCTCTTCTCAAGCTTCCCTCATTTTTCGTCTCTTCACATAAACGCACAAAATAAAGAATAAAAAGGCTATAAAGCTCTTCCATTCAGATATAAATTGTACAAGTGTTCTTTATTTTTACACTGCATGGCAATTCATTCTAGTGTTTGGGATATGTGTCTAGGACAATTTGAAGAACTAATTCTTTTTTCTTGTTACTCATTACACTCATCAAGTTTTCTGTGATTTGATATCAAGCACAGCAGATGTGCCATGTGGTTCTTCTTAACAAGCGATATGCAAACAGAAGTACACACTGCTTCTGAGTGTTCATGGAGTGGGCTGGGTATTGCCACTAGCAATGAGCAGCAGTTAAACTGAAGGAGAAATACTTTATCTAAACTTGTGGTCAGGACAAAATATCAAAACTTGTGATCAGGACAAGAGCTCTTTCTTTCATCGGATGCAGAAAAATATTGGTTTCCCTTCATTCAGTGTTGTGTCTTTACTTCTAATACGCTGAATTTGATGTTAACTTATCTGAACTGGTTTATCAGTTGGAAAAAAATCCTTACTCAGCAGATATGTCTTCTGGTCCTGATTTGCAAATCTACTGTTGGCTTGAAAGGAAACACAGAAACTAAGGAAGAAAGCTTCTTAGGCAAAAGCATCTAGCTTGGACAACATCTAGCTGTTCTGAATAGAGAATTTAAGGGGTTATGACTTTGCATCAAGATAAGACTTAACCTTTTTTCTTTTGGGCCCTGGAGGAACCTGTGTGAGTTAGCTGAGGACTTGAAATAGCTTTATTCTGACTGAGATGATTATTTGATTTGATATTTTCCTAAAATCCTGAAAAAATTCAGCATGAGTTATTCATAAGATTTTATAACCATCATTGGATGTGGTTATGTACACATAGAAGAAATATTTTATTAATTCTGTTGGCTTACAGTGTCCAGTTCTGATTTAAAGGAGGCAGATTTCAAGCCAACTAGTGATGTAATTTTCTCCTTGTTGAAAGTTATCTCTTTACTTTTACATTTGCACATATCTAAATTTTAATTCAACCCACTTTCCAACTTAAATGCTTCCTTGGTGGTAGTGTAATTTTTAGCCTTTAATATATAATGTTTATATTTTTCTATACAGACCCACACACATTGACCACAATTATATGTGTATTCATATACACAATTAAATGTGCATTTTACAAAGGCTCATAGCACAGAGAGAACACTTTCATTGTCAGGTTCCACTTCCAGAACTTAAACTTAGCTGTAAGTGAAAGAAAGTAGACATGACTCTGTTTCACTGGCAGTTTATGTTCACATGTGTACCAGAAGCTCTGTGTGAGGTCATTATTACTGGTCCCATAGTAATTTTCCACTGGTATGAGCCTTTGAGGCCATCAAGTCCAAACTCCTACTCAGAGCAGGTCCATTAGATCACTAACAAAGTAGTAAAAGAAAAAAACCCAAAATTTCCAAGACTTGAAACTGAAGTTTTTAAAACTCTGAGCTGTGTGTTGTCTTGATAGAAACTGCGACCACAGGGATTGTTCTTTTAACAGAAATTAAAACTTAATCTCTTTAGTACTCTTAATCACAAAGTAAAAAGACCAGTGACCAATGTAAATACTTCAGTCAGATTATTCTAATCGGGAAATACTTACTGCTGTTTTATAAAAAGCTACATTTAAAAATCCATATTAATAGCAACTCTAGGGCATGTTTTGAAACCTTAATTTATTCATCTACATCAAAGGAAAGTCAATAACATTTTTGGCTTTAAATCTCCACTGTTTGGCATATAATAAAGGAAGGATGCATGAGGTACTAACAACTGATTAAAGAATTCAAGGGATAAAGTATACAGAATAAATTGCTCTTCTGTAGTCTACTATTTATCTTTTTCTAGAACGATCCAGCTTATTCTTGTAGTTGTGCAGAAAGCAGCTTTGGATATAAAAGCCTCTAGCTCAGCCAGAAGTTTCTGCACACACAGGCCACGTTCAGCTGCAGTGTTACCTGTGCTTTCATTCTGCTGCTATCTTGATCGCTTATGCTGTTTTCAAAGGGTGCATTGTTTTCAAAGGACCAAATAAAGTAAATACTTCAGACCATTCTATGATACAGAAAAAAAAAAAACAAAAACAAAACCAAAAAACCAAGCTCCTATTTTTTGCCTTCTGACTGTGTTCTTAGAAGTTAATCTGATCATGTCTTTGGCACTCTCTTGCTCTTCAGCCCCTCTGTTCTGTCTTTGCAGACACAGGAAACTGTGTAGGATTCAGAAAAAACCTACTGAACACTTTTATTTGTAATGGGAACACTACTATACAACTAATGAACATAAGGACCTCAGTGGTTTGAAGACAGGGGTGGATTATTGGATGATAGCTTATTTGCTTACCTCAGTGTGGATGTTCTTTTTAAGATTCCTTAAAGAGAATTGATATTAAAAAAACATGTCCTTGGAGAACAAGGCTTTTTTTTTTGAACTGGACATTCATACACACAACACCGATTATCTTTCTCAATGAGTGCTTGAAGAAAAGACCTAATATAAAAATAGAATTTTTTACATTTTTTGACAGTTTTCCCTTTCTGGCTGTTGGATCACAAAACCAGAAATGTCAAAGTGCTGGTTAATAGACTTCAGGATTTGTTCTACAGTTTTTGTGTAGAATGTGATACATTTTCTATTCCCTTTATTCAGTTAAAAATCTGCCCTTTTCCAAGACAGATAAAATCCTGAAAGAGACTCTTATGAAAGAATCATGAGCTGCATAGATGGACATACTTTTTTCCCCTTCATCATTACTTGAAGCAAGAATCATTGGCCCAGGTTGTCCTGCCTAAATCTACAAATAAAGAAAATATTCAGTGTAAAACCTCTTTCTGAAAGGCGCAATAAGAGGGATGGAGTCTTGACACTATCTATACTATTTGTTAGTGCAACATCTTGCACTTCTGCTCCCAGGATTGTCAGAAACCTGCAGTGGGTGTCCAGAGCTTAGTGCAGAATAAGGAGGAAAAGCAGAGAAGAACTGAGAGAGAAATGAGCTATATGTGATCAAAGAGAAGGAAAGATCATGTCTTCCTCGTGTCTCTCCATCATCATGAAACATGGCAGGAGAAAGGTCTCAGATACTAATTTGGTTTCCATTTCTGTCGAAGATATTAAAGGTTGCAAAGAAGCTGTATTTATCCCTGCTAAAGCCCTGGAGACTGACTAGTCTGTAATCACATAGGAAGCCTGTGGCGAAACATAATTTGAACTTGTGCCTTCTGGTTTCTACTTCAGCCATCGGATTTTGCATTTTTTCTCTTTTTTTGCAGGGCTCCATGGGGGCAAGGAAGAGGGATCAACGATGGCTTGGGTGTGTAAAGGGACAGACAGACAGAGACAGTTCAGAGCCTGAATCAGCCTTGCATCAGATAAAGTCTTAGATTGTTATAACTTCGGATTGTTGGGGCGAGCCTACTTCTCTACAGTAGGTTTTGAACTAATATATTTAGAGTGCGCTTTGTGAACTCAGTGTGTTTTGTTCCCCTCCAGGACCAGTGTATAGTCTTTAGTTGTTTTTGTTTAAGTTAACAACTGGAAGAAACGCCCTTCCTCTGAGATCATTGATGGCATACAAACTTTGCCATAATGTTCTAACTTTCCCCTCCAAAGCAGTATTTACTGTGCCAGCAGTCAAGCTGAGTATGGTAATTTCATTATAACTCTATCAAATGTGAATTGTCATAATCCAAACATGAAAAGAATCTTGTTATACTTCTAAAAAATACCAGTTCTAAATAACTACAATCGGATTCATAGTGAATAAAAAACTTACAGGAAAATATTTTGATTTGGTTTTCACCCCAGAAAAAAGGTCCTTCATTTGGCAATCCCAAGCATAAGCAGTCAACAAAAGCTCTGTGCAAAATGTCTTATTTATTGCACCTTTTTATTGCATCAATAATGTCATACATCATCCTGACATTTATCAGTCATTTAATCTAGGTAAACTTATTATGTCTGATGTAATTCCACTGAGATACATCTGTTGTATGCTTTTTGTGCTATTTCTAACATGGATGGGGTTTAGAACTATGTTAATTAAAGGTAGGAACACTTTTTTTTTTTTTTTTAACTAATTACCCGCTATTATTTTGAAACCAAGAACTGTGTTCTCATTGCACAACTTCCTGGGGAGGTTATTCTATTGTTCAGAGGAAAAAGTTATAGAAAACTACTTATGACTCAAATCTCTTATATTTCATTGACATATGGCACACACTCATATTGCTTTCTCAGTTTCAGCAAAAAATATCCACATCTTTTCACTTGTCTGCTACTAAATGTCCCATGAATTTCAGAATGAAATGGCAAACATGAAGCATACTCCTGAATTTTCTGAAACAACACAAAGTCCTTCATGACTGATGCAGCAAATATTCTTTCAGTTGAGTTATTCTCTGTAAAGTTCAGTTTATAAATCCAGCATTACCGGACTCAGGAGACATTATTATTGTTTTCATTTTCCTGATGCTCAGCTCGTATAACCAATCTCGTCCACTCACAGAGATCTGTAGAATAATTTTGGCCACAAGAGACCTCCGGAGGTCATCTGGTCTAGTATTCTGCTTAAACAGGATACTAAAAGTTTGAAGCTGGTTTCAAGTATGGTTTCAATATGGTCAATATGGTCATATTCAATTAAGTTTGGAATATCTCTTCAGACGGAGAACATAAACCTTCTCTAGTAACATGTACTGTCATTTGATTACTTTCACAGTGGAAAAAACTTTCCCAGAAAGGAGTGACTGAAGATTCAGAATGTGAATGAAAACTTTCAGAAGAGTATCAGTTGTTTTGGAGAGGGAGAGAGATTGAGCCAGGCTCTGTGAGGTCAGTTATGACCGGGGTTTTTTTTTTGCAGTCATTCTATTCTACTGCTGGGTGCTTAGTAAAAGTAGAAAGTTCCGTTTCCATAGGGCAGCTATTTAAAACTTGACCTATAATGCTTGAAACAGCTATTCAGAACTTCCCACTCCAGCACACACAAAACCCCTCAAAACCACATTTTACAAGTGTTTGGAATAAGAAAACTGCTCTATCACCTTCAGTCAAACTGTGTAAAGGTGGTCTCTGATCAGCGAAGCAATGCTAGACTGAAAAGAGCTAAAAGCTGGAGCTCAGCTGTAGATGGACCCCCTGAGGTGGAGAATTCTAGTGAGACCCCTTTATTCCTATGTCTGTATATTTTTATTGTTGCTCTAGGTGCTGAGTTGCTGTTGTATTTACCTGGAGCTGTTCTCATTCCTGTGCTACCTTGTGAAGGCTACGGACATCAAAATAAAAGTAGTATTTCTTTTTGTTTGCTCGAGTTCTCTGGCTGTCATTCCTATCTCCCTGTTTCCATGCAGGAAATGATTGCAGGACCATGTTCCTCTCGTGCAGAGCTAGTAAGCCTTGTTGGTCACTTTTTCTCCTTTTCTGTGGAAAGACAACATAATCCAACAGTATTTTATATACTTTGTGCTGACTAATCACATATAGTGATAATACACTCCTAGCCAATCTGGCTTTTCCTGAGAGACTGTTTACAGAGAGAAAAGAAATTCTAGCCTCAGGTATGCAGATCAAATTTCTAATGACAATTTAAGGGTTTTTTTCTTCTGTTATACAAAATAATGTCTAGTAGTCAGAGAAGGGAGTAGACACTCAGGGAAAGTATCATTTATCCTTCTCCCATCTCGTCTCACCAGGACAGATCCCACAGTCTGTCTTGACTTTGTAGAATCTTCTTGGCATCCACAGCTGCTTCCTTCCCATCCTGATAGCATTTACTGAGGGCAGATAACAGCTCCAAGTTAGCATATGCTCATTTTTTCTTGTTTTGCAGTGTTCCCTAAATCTGTATAATCTCTTACTCTATAAATGAATGAGTAGATTCATACTTACATATCTATGCTAATAATGTTGCTTTAGATTACAGTGGATGTACTAGACACTAACTGTAACCACAGCAAAATGATAAAGTATAGCATCACACTGTCTTTCAGGACGTAGAGTATCTCCTGTGTAAAATGAAATCAGAAACCATAAGCAAACAAGGAAAGGGAAAGAGACTTCTCTTCTATTAATTGAATCAGGAAAGGACAGGGTTAATATTTTGCCTTTCAGGTACTAAATGTGCTCCTTGAGTACTTCCTCTGATGACCTAAACATGGCCTACAATAGTCCTCATAGTTTCCTATCTTAAATAACTAGCAGCTTGATTGTGATTTTATCTTCTTTTTACTGAGACAGTTATATGAGAGTGCTGACCTTCAGCTAACTGCCTGTTTCCTCTGCACAGGGTACACAGGACGTGAGAGCTTGGTTCAATTAGGCTCGTTGAGTCGCATGTAAGTGGAGGCCTTGATCGCCACAAGCGATAGAATTGTTTTAGTTCACGTTTCGGTAGCTTTGTGGTCTGCTTGTTCCAACAGGGGAGTCCCTGACTCATTTCTACCTTGCCAGTGTACATACAATGACTGATAGAGGGAAAATATCACCACGCTTGCCAATGTGGCCAGAAACAACCAAAATTGTTTTTACAGCTCTTCAGCATCTCAGGCTGTATTTTTGTTTAGCTATTTAAACCAATTAGAACACAAATTGAACAGTTAAAAATACCATGACAGTTGGCAATGCAGTCAACAGCTTGATGTCCAAGTGAAGAGCAGTACGAGTGGTATTCCCCAGTGGTCACTATTGTGACCAGTGCTGTTTAGCATCTTTTTCAGCAACATGGATGGCTGATCAAGTACACCCTCAGCAAGTTCGCCAGTGACACCAAAATGTGTGGTGCAGTTGACATGCTGGAGGGCACTCAAATGGACATGGAGAGGCTTGAGAGTTGAGCCTGTGAGAACCCCATTAAGTCCAACAAGACCAAGTGAAAGGTTCTGCACCTGGGTTGGTGCAATCCCAAGCACAAACACAGGCTGGGGGCAGAATAGATTGAGAGAAGCTCTGAGGGGAAAAAAAAACTTGGGGTTGATGGCTAACAAAACGCTCAACATGACCTGGCAATGTGCACTCACAGCCAGAAATCCAACTGCATCCTCAGCTTCATCCAAAGCAGCATGGCCAGCAGGTCAAGGGAGGTGTTTCTGCCCCACCCAGGCCACTGTGTCCAGCTCTGGGGCTCACAACATAAGAAGAATGGAGACCTGTTGAAGAGAGTCCAGAGGAAGTCACGAAGATTAGCAGATGCCTGGAGCACTTTTGCTATGAAGACAGGCTGAGAGAGTTGGGCTCGTTCAACCTGGAAAAGAGAAGGCTCTGGGGAGAGCTTATAGCACTTCCCAGTACCTAAAGGTGCTACAAAACAGCTGGAGAGGGACATTTTACAAGGAGCATCTGGTGATAGGACAAGAAGGAATGGCTTTGAACTGTAAGACAGCATGTTGAGATTCAATATTAGAAAGAAATTCTTTATTGTGAGAGTTATGAGGCTCATCACCTGGAACAGGTTGCCCAAAGAATTTATGGATGCCACATCACCGGAGGTGTTCAAGGCCAGGTTGGATGGGCCTCTGAGCAACCCAGTCTAGTGGAAGATCACATCAGGAGTCTTGGAACTAGATGATCTTTAATGTCCCTTCCAACCCAAGCTGATCTATTTATTATTTCCTTTGGTAGAAGGAAGGATTAAAGCCTACAAAGGACCACTGGTCTCCAGTTGAGGGTTGACCAGGATATTCTGCACAGCATGAAACAAGCATAGCTGTTATGTGGCAGTGGGAGATAATATGGAAGGAAATAGGGATTTTTTTAAGTCCAAATACACCCATAACTGAACCAGCATAAGGCAAGTAATGTTGTAGACAAGAGTTTTGATGAACTGTGAACTTAAGACTTAACTCTCTATCAAGCAGACAGCTAGACTTAGTGGTTCACATCTAGAACAGGGGTTTAGGTTTAGATGGCTTGCATTATCTAATGCCCCCCAAAGACTGTGCAGTGGTACAGGTCTCTAAACCAGAATAATAGACTCTGCCAGACATATACTAAAAAGTTAGCTAATACAGTGCTTGCAGTTTCAGTGTTTTAGTTTTTGTATCTGATCTGCAAGACCTACTATGCCTGTCAGGCTAGAAGGGCAATGACTAAGTAAGTTAATCTCTGCATTGTGGTCTGTAAGGTGGCCTCTGTGCTTTTGGAAGTAACCCTTGGTACATTTACCAGGTGGGGAAGCAGGGAGCAAATCTGACCCACAGCTCTTGTGGTTAAATCACTTCTGAAGGATGGAATACGCATTATAAAGGAAAAGTACTTGCCCCTTGATTCTGCTTCATTGATTTCTGAAGGTTATTTTCCAAATGTTTTAGCTTGTTGCCACAATGCTTTATGACAGATCTATGGAGAATGAGGCAAGAAAACAAAAACTACATAAGGAACAATTCTTTAATTCTGCCATTATTGCAAAATTGCTCAGTCTGGCTGATTGACGGGAAATAGTCATTCTTTACTGAATTATATATTTTGCTTTCATTGGTATCAAGATAATTTTTAATGAGTGTGAAACTTTCCTCAAAGACACTTTTAAGCATAGTATTCCATAGTTTTCTAGTGTCTCCTAAAATAAGGCTTGACACACTTTGGGAATTGTGTGATGTGCAGTTAAGGTAAGAAGGGATTCATTTTGCCTGGTTATATTGCCCCATTGTACAGCCATGCAGACAGGCAGATTCTACAGTAACTCCAGCAACCTCTGTTCACTGTGTCCTACAGCGCTTAATAGGTCAGTGAAAAAGGAAACTCATATGTGCTCTGAAGAAGAAATGTTGAATGGATGAAAAAGGACAAAAATTATGAAAGTTGCTGTATACATCTCATATGCAGCTTTAGCATAGGTTTTAAGAGTAAAAACTGCTTACTTTATAGGGGTTAGCTGAAAAATTAACTGGCATCTCTACTCTGAACTTCGTTAAAACTAAATGTGCCAGGACCACCATACATTAATATCATTTATTTTCTGGAAAAAGGCAATCATAGTGTTTCAATGTTATCTTGCTCCTCGTGTCATTCTATTCCTCATTCCTCAGACTAATAACATTCCTCAGTACCAGCAAATATTAATATATTTCAGTATTAGATATTAACAGTAAAAGGATTTCACCTAGAGGGTTTTTCCTGGACTGGATTTTGCATTTGCTACTGCTGCGCTGACACAGAAGAAGCTGAAGAGCCTTGACTTACAGAGTTCATGACCTGAATCATGTTGCTTAATTTTACTTTGTCTGTTCAGTCCCATAATCGATGAAGAGGAAGAGAGCAGAGAGCTGTACTTCCAGAGAGCAATGATCCCATTTGCAGTCTGTATCAGGGTCTGGAAATGACCATCTCTTCTGATACTGCAGAAGCCTGGGGTGATTAGACCTCTACTTTATGTTACTAATTAAATGCCTGTACTGGGAAGCAATGAATAGATGAAGCCTTTTCATTAAGTGCTAGACAGTGCTTGACACAGAAGATTATTTGGAAGGTCTTTGAAAAAGTAGCAGCAAAACAATAGTGTGAATGTTCAAAAGCTTTTTTTGTTGTTGTTTTTTTCATTATCTCATTGTTAATCCTGTTTCTGCACTTTCAGATCAGTAAATTGCCAACAGATATTTCTGTTTCTCTCAGTCAAGTCTTCCAGACTTTTACTGTGTTATATGAATGCTGTTGTTCTGAGAGTTGGGGTTTACTCATAACTTCACAAGCTAATGCCAAATGCATCAGTGAATATTGATGGAAAAACTGCATTTGCTAGTACAAAAGAACTAGCAGTCAGTAAAAAGCTTATTTTAGGCTCTTTCAGGGCAACATCAAATCAACTGTGGCTAAACTGTGCCTTTTAAGCTTTCCTTGGCTGCAATGTGTCATCTTAAATATTGTATAGTGTGTATCACAAACTTTTTCAACAGCATTTTAACTTACACTTCCTTACAGTAACAAAAGTGATAATATAATTAGACATAATGTATTAGCAGGAAATTAGAGGACCCAAGAAGTATTTTCTTATCTTTCTAGGACTGATTTATCATTATCTAACTACTTTATCTTTCATCCGTGAGAACTGTGGTTGAATTATTTGGTCATATGATTTTTCCCACATTGTGCACGTTATTGTGGTTTCCTTTTAACTCCACTTAGTTTTATTCAAAAAAAAAAATCATGAAAGGAAGATAATAAATTAACAGAGGAAAGAAGGATTAAAAGTTAAAAGCAAAAGCAACAGAAAGACCGGCTGGTCTGATGAATTCAACTTACTTGAGTGTATCGGTAAACAAGCACTGTTTCTATATTCCCAGATTGAACACTGATAATCTTAGTATATAAGTAGGGCTGCAATGTCACTAGCATGAACTCAGCTTAGATATTATATTTATTCCTCTAATTTCTATATTGATTATCTCCACCTAGTTGAAACTACTAGGGAAGGTGGCATGAGATCTCTTACAACTAAGAGATGTAATTAGACTGGTAAAATGTATGTGCAAACTCACGGCTTGAATTGGACAGTGACTTTCAGGAGGGAAAAGGCAGAAGTGCTGTTTGGTTCCACCCTTCGGTGTTTAGTAACACACCATATCAAAGGAGAGGGTGAGACAGTTGTGGGGAGATGCCTTTGACGCAAGACCCACTGGAAGCTCCTATAGGTAACACAGCACAGAATTTGTCATGGGGCACAGCAGTGCTTCCAGATGTCTCCTGCAGAGTAAACAGGATCGGTGTTAGATCAGCTGGTAGTCAGTAACAGATCAGCTCTGAATATCCACTGGGATAAATCTCACTGTGCTGATACTCTGCCAAGAATCTGAGGTGTGGATTGATTTTGTTTTGGGGTGTGTATGTTAAAGGGGGAGGGTCTGATGCTTCTGCTTAGGACTACACTTCACTTAAATTCGGTTTGGTATGTTGTCTGTTCACAAATTTCCCAGAAATTCATTTTAACACTGGGTAACATATTATCATATACCTAATGTGATTAATGTGTATATGAAAATAAGCTTTCCCATAAGTGAAGAAATATAAAACTAAGCTTCCCACGGCCATTTATGATTACAAAGACTACATCAATCTTATTCTGAAAATCAATGTAATTTCACAGTCAAATAAAAGTTAGTGTGTGTGTGCATCACATTTAACAAAGGTAATATGAAAATCACTTTGTCTTATCTACAGTGAACCAGTGTTGATATATATTATGATTGTCAAAATCAATATGCATGCTAAATATTGCAATATAGCTGTAAGTACCCACATTTTTCATATTCCATTGAAGAAATCATATTTTCAACATGCATTTGCCTGTCACCATAAAGATGTGTGTGTTTGCGTGCGTGTGTGTGTGTGTGTGTATAAATATATATGTACATATTAAAAAGGTTGTTGGATTGTTTCTAACCGAGACACTTGCTGTGTTAGGTGTTGCATACACTAATAAAATAAGATAGAACAGTTGCTATGAAGTACCAGTAGAATAGAAACAAAAAGAATACTTTCTTTCCTTGGTCTTTAAGTAGTCTGGTCCATATATTTGGATGGTAACTAAGAAATGTGGTCTAGATTTTCACAGCTGTAGAGTCCACTATAACTTCTGGCTTCAGGATTCCTCTCACCTACTGAAGCCAATCCCAAAACACCCCTGAAATGCCTCCTTGGAAGCATGCTAAGCTAGCCAAACAAAGGACTAGCCAAAAAGATCCAAATAAAGTAGAATCCTTCTGCTCTGTGTTATGAATGATTTATGTTACATTAGGAATGTCCTCTTAAACTGGACATCTGAACTTCACTGCTGAAAGAGAAGTAGAGACTGATCCCATTATATTCACTAGTCTAGGGGCTAGACACTGGCCTACAGGGTGCAGAAAATCAGAATTAAAGCCTAAATCAGGTTGGGGACCCAAAGTCGCATCCTACCCATTAGTTGGAAGCAGCTTCTGGGGTGTAGCTACAGGCAAATCTTCTCACCCTTCTGGGAGTCACTTCTTCTTCTGGCAGGTGGATCCAGGGCTGTTCTTACCCCTTGAACTGTGAGATTGCTAGTTTGAATCTGTCCAACCTCAACTTCCAGCCCTACAGTTCCTGTTAATAATTTCTTTGCAGAACAGTCCCTTGATTTTGGTTAATCACGCCACATCTGAGCACCCTAGACAAAAAAGATCACACTTTCCCCTCTCTCAGCATTTTCTTCAAGTAGCTGAGATGACTGAGCTCCTCTGAAGAAAAGAAAAAAAAAAAAAAAAAAAAAGTGTGACTGTCTTTGAAAACCTCTTGAAGATTCCAGAATTTCCAGACTTTTTCACACTAGTACTGGCTACAGTATTCTGGTAATAGTCTTATCAGCTGTGTGCAGAGGAAAGGTCAACTCCTACTTTCTAGATATCACTGAAACAATACTTCAGCCTTGGCCATATTGAATACCATCAATGGTCCACTCTGGCCTCCAGTCGGGAGGCATGGAGACACCCCATCCATGACGCTGTTGATTCCTTTGAGAACGCACGCAGAATCAGTCTCGAGGAGAAAAGACAATGCAGAAAGAACCGTGCCTCACCAACACCGCCTATGGAGACTTTCTGCTGTGCCTTTTGCAACCGGACTTGCCTATCTCGCATCGGCCTCTTTAGCCATCAGCGCGCTTGCAGCAAGCGTGGGGAGAGCCCTTCCAAAATCTTCATTTGTGAATCCCAGCCATGGTGATGATTTATTCATCCAAAAATTAGGCTTTTAGCTTCAACACAATACCTGAGAGTGCATGCAGAGATGATTGCCTGTGGTGATAATCTCTGCTTTAGCTGGAGATCTTTCTGTGCTGTGCTGCACCAGTGTGTTTTTCTCCCATTGTTTGTTCCTTGCTTTTAAAAACTGTTGTTCTTCATTGAATGTTTCTATTCCTTACACTTTCTGAATCTGTTGGCCATTACCATTCCATAGTTAGAGATGCCATTTTATTATTATTCATTTTAGCTGTAAGCCTTACTCAGATTACTAGGACCTGATTTTCAGTTGCACAAGAAAGCACCTTTGTAGGCTTCAATAGATTTAAACATACTCATCTTCGGTAGATTTAGCAAGTACATGATCTTTCCTTCACTCTGTTAAGAAGTCCTTAGAAGCCAATAATTGTGAAAGTTAAGCCCTGTGTGGCCTTCCTCTTTTTTAACCCTGTTTGAAAGGGAGATGCAGAATATATCTAGCATATTGTGGTATGGGATTTAGCCATATTTTAGACATAAATTGGAGAAACCACCACCTATTGCTGTTAAATTACTTTAATCCTCTTTGAAGAGAAAGCATTTGGTTCTGGGCTTGGGGTGAGTAATAAAGATGATTTTTGAAAATTTCTTCATTCTTTATCCTGTCCTTTTGCAAAGCTCTGTGTGGCAGCTTTGCATCTCCTACATACTGCAATGTGTTTAGGTTAGTGGATACGTTTTGAGGTTATTCAAGGGCACATGGGTTTTATGTGCAAGTATGGCAAATGATTGAATTAGTTCAAACTAATAAGAATTATCTAATTACAGTAACAACTAATACAAATTCTATATACTGTATCAGAAACAGAGTAATCACATTCTATACGCAGATCGTAACAATTTAAAATTAGTTGAAAATGGGAAGTTGAATTGTTTGCAGCTGAACAAGGCTCTGAAATTTTATCTTTTTCAGCCTTATATGTCAAGACAAGGTTTGGAACTCAACAAAGTAATCAGTCATTTTGGATCAGGTCAAAAATGTTTTACATATCCAGAAAATCCTATGGATAAAGGAATAGTTCAAACACATAATGTGATATCAGTAATAAAGAACTGTGCTAAGAAAGAGCAGGCAATTTTAAACAGACAATCTAGCAAAAGGGTAATTATTGCCTCCTATTAAATTTCAGAAACCAACACATGGACCACTGTTTTGGAAAGAGGTTGTCAACTTAGAGCTGAATAAGTTTCAGTTCTTAACAGTATCATGTCAACAGAGTAAATCCCTGGCAAGCTTGGACTTGCTTTTGAAGAAAAAAATAGCATCACTCTGAATGCACAGACTTGACTGACAATGCTGAGTCCCAGCGCTCAGCCTTTGACACGACAGCAAATTCTTTACCAGAACTGATACTGTTAAGTGGCATGTGCTGACTGATTCATGCTCCAGTACTGTCTCCAATTGCACCACGAGGTAATATGTTTTGCAGAGGTACAACAGCACTGCACATCAATACTCAAGAAGATGCTTTTATATAAAGTTGTTTTATAGAAATTGCACCGACACAATAGTTTTGGTTGGAAGGGACCTTTTAAAGGTCATCTAGCCCAAGCCCACTGCTGTATCTTCAAATAGATCAGATAGCCCCGAGCCGTGTCCAACCTGACCTTGAACATGTTTGCAGTGGTACAGTCAGCTGTTTTAGTGTGCATTAGTCATTTAAGCGTCAAAAAAAAAAAAATAGAAGACCCATATTTTGCATATGTAGCCTTTAAAAAGTTAAAATATATGTTAAAATGTATTCCGTTTTCATACATAGGCACACTGGGGGGCTGAGCTTTGCAACAAGTTGCAGGAGATGTTACAACAGAGACTGGACCCCAAGCTGCCTGCCATAACCTCCAGCCTCTCTGCCATGAAAACTTTATTTCTGATTCCCAGAAGTGAAACTGCATTTCATGATTGTATTTCAATTGTATAATATATATATTATATATGTAGGAGCCAAAAATATTTTTTTCATTTTCATCTTTCTAAAATTCTAAATGCTAACAAGTTGTCTTTTATGAATTCAATAATTCCATTTTTACAACACTATCATTTTTGTATGCTGCTTGGTTATACTAAGGCTTAGTCCAGTACAATTTCTCTTCAGTGCCACATGAGCTATCCTCATCCTAACATTTCCTACCAGAAGTATTTATTTGTCTTCTTTTAACCATTAGAAGCAATTTCAGAGGTTGTCTGCTTTTTCTTTGTTTGGATTGGTTTTTCTATCTCCACTCAAATCTAATTTAGCTCATAAATCCTTGAGGACTCCATGCTTATTTTAACCATATTTATATTAAATAATAAGAATGGACTGATACCAGAAATAGCAGATCTAGACACACTGGCGGTATAAGAATCCCTCCTTTCATTTTTGCTTACACTATGATTTACTTTGTTAAAAAAGTAGATTTCTATTTTTGTGATTCCAGTGTATAACTTTCTTGGAGCTTTTGGAGACTTTTTTCCAAAACAAAAAAAGGTAAGTTTTCCAGCAACAGGGCAGGCAGTGTGATGCCTTGTTATGCTGTTCTGAATGTTCTTAAAAATATCAGGCAATATCCAAGTGCATTTCAGGGGATGCTAGCAAACCTAATGTCAAGCAAACTTCCCTGTTGGACCATCCAGGAGCCTCTCTGGGAGTCACTCACACCACCTGAGCTGGGATCGAGGTCCCTTCACAGCTGCAGCCTCCACAGTTAACACGGTTGGACCAAGATTCCTCACCGACTTTCCGGGTTTCCCATAGCAGAGTCTCACACATCTGGATCCTTTATTTAATCTTGGTGCAACAACAAAATAACAGCTTGATCTGGTGCCTTCGAGCAGGGACCTTGAACAAAGGAAACTGCATTTTTATACCCTCACAGGCTGGGGAGAGCCAAAGTCTGGGGTCTCGGCTCGTGCGGTGTCTCCAAGTGTCCCCGAGTGTCTGGCCCTCTGGCAGGACCACAGGTCCCCAGGCCTCTTGTTATTCAAAGGCTTTGCAGTTCAAAGCCTCTTGCCTGGGGCTCTCACCATCCCCACTCCCAGAGCTCAACCTGCAGCTCACACCGCAGATGCACACTGAGCTACCTACACAATTATTCCTGAACACTGAGTAAAAAAGTCCTGTTGAACCCATTATCAAGTTCATTCCATTATTTAAAAACCTGAATTTAATGTTGATGAGTGGTAAGACCAACCTATGTCCTTATGGCACAGGATCCATCCATTAGAAGTGAACATCCTACCATTCCTGTCGTTCCACTTTACAGTTCTGACAGTACTCTTCACATTTATATCTAAAAATCTTAGTTCATATGTGTAAAAACTTCCTCTGGAAAGGCAAGTAGTTCCCTAGTGTCATAACAGAAACAGAACTCTAAGAGAGACAAAAGTAAATTTGACACTTAATAGCTGAAAAAATACAGAATCTACTTGTTTTGTTAAAGTATTCCACGTCACTTGAATGTACCCTGTGGATAATGGTAACATAAAGTCTTACCATATAAAAAACCTATGACCCTGAAGAGGAAAGAGTTACATAACCATGAAACAGGTCAATCATTGCTATATCCCCTTCCTTTTTTTTTTTTTTTTACTTTAGCAGTTCTAAAAGTTTCAGATCAAACACTCTTCTCAGGTTTGTAACTGGCATAACTATGCAATTAACAGGAAGAGCAGTTTGCATGGATAACCAACCTTAGTCAGGTCCACCAGGATGATCTTCCTAGTCTAGTCCTATCACATTGTATAAATAAAAGGAAGAAGGGAGTGAAACTAACAGTAGGCTAAAGTCTAAATCTTGGTTTGAACCCTTAGTCAAGTTGACGATAATTAACAGGAATAAAAAGGTAGGGCAGATACTGGAAATGAGGATATGGATTATCATACTTAAATGGCAGCAAAATGTGGTTGTCTGCTGAAGTCCAGGGAACTGGTTTCCCTGTCACAATGCAGAAAAAAAAAAAAAAATCAGTCTTCCACAAAATCACAGCCATGAGAGCAAGGTTATAATTTGTCTCTCCAAAGAGAATTTTCACTCACTCTTAGCACAACTGTGTAAAGAAGAATGTCAATCTTAGTCACACAAACTAGTATAAATATTTATAAAATATGTTGACCCCTACGTTTCGTGACATAAAGCATGCAAAACTAATCCCATATTCAGAAAAGCTGACACCTTCCGCTGGAACATCTAGCACAGATTCCAGTTATTGCACAAGAGTGAATAATAATGACCATTGATCTGATTCATAACAAACATTTCTGTGGCTTCAGTGGATCATGTGAATGCAAAGCAAGAGCGAGGTCCAGAGACTTAAAAATTGCACTATTATAGCAGACGAAGAGATAAAGTCTCTATCCTGAACACTGGAAATCAAGTCTGTTCAATGACCCGATTTCTCACTTTGTTTTTAAAACATGTGTAGCTTTAAATTCAAGTACACGTTCCTGTGTCTGCTGTTGCCAACAGAGGTGATGAGGAAATGTTTTGTGTTTTCTGACAACATCCAAGTATAATAACAATTTTTTCAGAGCTGGACTTGAAGCCTCCTTTTGAAATAAAGTGCAGCAGATGACATCCTGCAAGAGTGCTCCCCCTCCTCTCCTTGTGTGAAAGTATTCCTAAAACCAGCATGAATATTCACAAGGAATGACTACCATCAGACACACTGGGCTCCAGCCAGAGGACTTTTAGTAATAAAATAATACTTTAGATTTCTTCCTCTTATGCTAGAAAAGGTTTTGCCAGTACTGGTTCTGGCCTTCAGAGAAAAACAGTTATAATCCTGAATCTACTACTTGTTGAGTGATTGTGTGACACTTCTTGATGTGCCTTTTTGAATGCACATTTCAAGCTCTTCTGAATAGGACTTAATACTATAGTACTTTTCTAAGTTGACACACTGCTAAAAATAATAAAAGGAGACAATTCTGCCTTATGGGACATGGCTGGATTTTTTGTTTGTTTGTTTATTTCTTTACGATGTTTTTCCTTTGTTCTTCCCTCTGGATTCTTATACTGTATCCTGAACTCATTGCAATACAAAACTAACATTATTTTCAGTGATCCAAGATAAATATTCATTGTTTCAATTACTTTGGTGCAGATATAGTAAATAGAATAGTGAACAGGAACATCTGGAGCAGTTTTTGGACCAAACCTCCAAATTACTGCAGAAATTTGACCTGTGTATTCTAAACTCGCCTGTGCCCCTTGTATTTTAAACAGGACTTAAGCCAGATCTCTATGAAGGTGAGACAATCCATCTCAACAGGACTGACCCACAGGGAAGTAAAAGATTACTTTAATCACTTTAAGTTATCAGGAGACTTTATAATAAAAGATGCACTTTCCTGATTATACACCCTTGTCAGAAATACTAGGAGAGTGACTGAGTTTTGTGTGGCTTGCATATCTGCTTTAAGGCTGCTGTGACAGCAAAACTTGGCAGAATTAAATATGAATCTTTGCATGTGGTTTCTATAAATCCGACATTTTCCACTTTACAATCCAGAAAAGATGATTGAGCAGATGGTAATGCAAGCCACTGGATTTATGCATTTTTTTTTTCTAAAACTGGGAGTTTTCACTCTCAAGAGCAGCTTATATATGAGGGACTGAAAAGGCTGAATACTAATTTTTTTGGCAGAGTACCATGCTCACATAACATAGGTACACAAATACTAGTTATAAATAAGCTGACTGTAGGAGGTACAGAAAACAACTTCTTTCTGTGTCAATGAATTATCTCTCAGTCAACTTCAGCTATATATACACATATTTGGGTGCAATACTTTAGTCCATTTATAAAACAAAGGAATAATTCCTCTCTGCATTTAAGTAATCTAAATAAAATATGTTTAAACCAAAAAATCTAAGGAGCAGGATGCATGAAGCATGAGCAGGGACATAATAACAAATGCATTTTTATTTTAAGAATTCTTCTCAGGAGCTGCTGCGATCAGTGACTCAATGCATAACTTATTAATAATGCTTCATAAGATGCTCTTTCAGCAGGTTTTCAACTTTCCTACTGGGGCCCCTGCAAACTAAAAACAAAGCCCTGCATTTTATTATTGCTCTGTTATTCTTCCAAGATTTCCCTGAAGGCTGAAGTCGCTCTGCCCTGCCTGGGAACCGTGCACAGACCAAGGACATCCCACAATGTTTTCAATGACTCTGCTTTCACTGTCACTGGATGATCCTTTTTGTCATAGGATTTTTCCAAGGTATCTATCATGCTTATCCAAGATTTCCGGTCAAAAATACTGTATTAACCTTGCCATAAGGCCATGAAATAAAATTGCCGCGGCCCTCCACAGAAAAATCCATCTCCTCTACTATCATGCACAGTAGCATTGATGTTGGGTTCATGCTCAGGAACGTTTATGGTCAGCAGGAAATGAGGAGATCTTCAAGGAAGAAATTTGGCCAGTTTAAGGCTGGACTGACCTTCCAGAGAATCCTTCAGCCATGGGGTGTCCCAACAGCACCTATGTTTTAACGTGTCTGCCACATGTCCTGAGTCGATAGTCTTGCTGTGGATGGACTTCCGTGCCCCATGAGAGTTAACCAGTCTTCTCATAGACACAATGAGCTGTGAAGAGCAGTACTTAGGGTAAGCATACTAGACAGAAAAATCCTCCAGCAGGGATTGTCTTTATTTGTAGCTCATACAGAGCTGAGCACATTTTTTGGCTCTTTGCATGAGCAATAATTCTTAATAACAGCACTGTCTGCAGGCCAGAAATGCTCTGATTCATCTCAGCTTGTAATTCTGGAGTCTGTATTGATGTTTCTTCATCAGCTTTTTTTTCTGAATGGATCCTGCATACTTTCATACCAATGAGGGTGTGATTTTTATTCTTTTTTTTAACTGTGGCTTCCAACCTCCCCTACCCTTTATAAATGCTTTTAAAATTCCCCATTGCCTGCTTGATACTGCAAAACCCCAATGCCCTAAAATGCCCACTAGCCTTGAAATATATCCTGGTAGTACTACTTGGCATAAATCCTTGCAGGCCACTCTCTGGACTCCAGCAGTCTCCTGAAGACTGTTGACAATTGCAAGAGCTTCATGATTCTTTTCTACCATGGTCATGAATTTCCCTGAAGAATCATTAATGATCCTGTGTGGGTAGAATATTGTAACTTTGCAATCACAGGCAGGTAATTTAAATGAAGGGCACAGCTCTTTCCTTTGCTGTCAAAAACATGTCTGTTGCCTATTATTTCTGAAAGTTCCCCCTCCCCTTCAGCCTTTGCTCAGAGACCACATTTCTGATCCATAGCAGATGGAAGAAGAAGATTAAGCTTACACATAAGGACCAGATCCTGCAGCCCTAGCTCCTTTCTTATTCTGGCAAATTTCCCATTGATTTCAGTGCCAGAGTAATAAACGTAGAAGGACAGCTGGATCTGTAGCAAAGATATTATTGTCAGCTTCCTCTGTATTTCTCAGAATATTTTTCACAGACTGATTGCAGAGATGTAGGGAAGTATATTTTCCCTACCCAATGTCTTGTTTGTATTCACTATGTCTAATGAGATTCTGCCATGCCAAAATAGTGCATTTTAAATTTAACATTCCAATTGCAATTCATAATTACTACATTGCAAAGGGGGCATCACCATCCAAAAGACTTGACATTGATCTGGTACAGGAAAATCCTCTTTCCTGGGGACTATCTGTGGGAAATCCTCTGACTATTTTGTGCTGTTTCAAGATGCTTTTTGAATATCTGGGTAAAAAGAACTTTGCAGATAGTAAGAAGCATTGCGAATATCATAAAGCATATATAGACCACATTAGGCACCCATTGGAACAAAGAATAATCACAATGAATCATTCCACATGGGCTTGACTGCTTTGTTTCCAGGGTCTAATAAACAATTCAAGTGAGTCATTATTTTAACATTGTATACCTTTCCTGTTTATAAGCAGTAGTGAGAACAATCTGGAAGTTATTTCAGGAGGGATTTTCATTTTTGCAAATCATACTCCCAGATTTTGTCTTCTACAGCATCTTCTCTCCTTACACTGCAGATAGTTTGGGAAATTGGGTTTTCTTATACATTTAATTCTAAACTCTTGGGGAAATAACTCTTGTTAAATTTCTGCATGTAAATAAGGAATGACAGCATAACCATAAACAAATATGCATTTGCTATGTGTAAATCATGGCAATTCCAATAAATTCAGTAGAAGGGTGATCCCATGGTTAGGTTATTCAGGCAGAGTTGCCTTCTCTGTCTATGTTTCCTGCATGACTTTGAAACTCCAAGCTGCATCCTACCTCCCTTTTGCTTACTTACCTGAAGTATCACATTTTTTAGGCTCTTTGTTATCAATGCCACCTCCAGTGTGCCTGCCCATTATCTGTATTGACTCTTGAGATGGGATGCGATTGAGCAGAACTCAGCTTTTCAGTTGGAACAACTTTTGAAAGCCTGGCCCATAATTTCTCTGCATCTTTTCTTCATTTTTAAAATGGAAATAATTTTTAAACTCTCTTAAGATTATCTTGGTTCTGACACCCCAAAAAATAATTAACAATGTATCAGTGAACAGAAACCAATGAAGTGTGGGAAGACCAGTCAGCAGCTCCTTTACAGTCTTAAGACTAGTTAAAAAAGACAGAGTATTTCAGCACAGATATAGTAATGGCAAGAATTTAGCACCCACACTTTGAGAGCATGGAAAGATCTAGCAAAATAAAATCTACTGTGACTGGTCTGGGCAAAACTTTTGTAGATTGGATGTAAATGAAGTAGCTTAACTTTGGCTGAGGTCCAAGCATTTCTTCAAGAGGCAAAATAAGAAGATTAGGTCACTGTGACAGTCTTGGTCCTCTTGTGTATATTACCCCAGACCTATTCATAAGCATGTAATTTTATTCTGCTCTTGAGCCAAAGTTTCAGTCAGAGTATTTTTTGTAAAATCATTGGACTGATTTTACAGTCAGACATACACAGATTTTTTCTATGTGGTCATGGTATTATTTGGTGTTATGATTCACCCTTTGTGTATATTGTCATGTGCATTTATGGTTTCCACCACAGTGTGTGCAGATGCACTCAGGGGCTGTTTCCCAGATTACAGCCCCCTGAAATCCAGAGGAGTTTCATTCCTTACAGGGTAGAAATGCATGTGAGAGACGAAAGTAAAAAGGAATAACAAAAAGAAAGTTGGATTAATATTAGCCTAAATAGGAACAATCAGCAGGTAAAAAATGAGGAGTTAAAGGCAATTAGCATGGATAAGTAGGTTGTAATAAAACAATGAGACTAAACTATGTAAAAGATAATCTAAGTTAAAAAGCTGGGAACATTTCCTAATAGTAAACTTTACTACACTAGAAATAGTCTTCTGGAGGAGTGAATGGAAACATTACCAGGTGAATCAATTTGGAAAAGAATGGAAAATGTTAGAGCATAGGGAGAAATCTCCCACTAGAAATAAATAGGTATATTAACCTTCTGTTTCCCTTCTTCACTATGCAGCTGAGGGATGTCTGAGAAGTGGAAAAATATAAACTGGGATGGAGAGATATAGGTTTGATTCCCAGGCTTGCTACAGATTTTCTGTGAGAACTTGACTAAAGCACTAAAGTTCTCATTTAGAGCTGACTGGGAAATGAATTTCACTACTATGTAGAATGTCAAGGTTCAGGGAGGGGGGGAAAAAAAAAAAAGTTGTCCTTAACCAGGGTGAACTTTGGCATATGGCACTGCAATGAAATTCTGTGGGAATGAGAGAGGCAGTGACCTCCCATTCCCTTGCTACTGCTCAGCTCCCTGACTGTTCACTTGGCAACCAGCTGGAGCCAGCGCACTGCGGCGTCCTTCCAGCAGGTGCGGTTTGTGCTTACAGTGTTTCCTCTATTGCTATCCAGTTAAAGCACAAATAAAAACGTGCGCCCACAGGGTTATCTGCTCAGCCTAGTCTCTGCTTGCTCTTCAACAGCTCCTCTGACTTTCTTATATACTTGGCTGGAGCAGAACAAGCTCTTTCCTATTACTGCCTCTGGGAGAGCCACTTCAGTGGAGACTGGTTGGGGCTTTATTGGCTGCTGAGGGAGGAACAGCGTTTACATTCGCAGCTTTGCTCCCTTCTGCCTTTGTGCCACTGGGAACTCTGTATCCGCAGCAGCTGCCAGGGTAAGGATAACTGGCATGGGAACTCTCCCTGGGCTCCTTAGTGGAACAGCATAGAGCTGTCATACAGAAAACCCACACCGTGATCTGTTCTGTTGGTAATGAAGATCCAGCATGTTTCCCCATTATTTGCACTGTCACAGTTGCGGGGTTTTCGCTGCCTTATGGGCAATCTGTGAAATGAATGCTTCTCGCAGCCTGCAGTCACTTGCACAACAAGCAGCCACTAAACATTTTGCTGCCTCAGGCGAGCAGGGTTTGACTGATATGTGTGAACTGACTCTGAAGAGGCTTCTTGTGCCTCTGCTGTTCCAAGCTCTTCGGGTTCCTTGTTCACTGTTCTGTTTGCTGTCTGAGATGTCTCTCAGCAGAGTCCAGATGAAGCAGGTGTGAGGAAGAGGAACAAAGAAACAGCTAGTTCTTAGAACTAGACTAACCTTCTAGCCTCCCGCTAGACAACGACATTTTTGTACATATCACTTGCCTTAACTGGCCTGTGCTCAGTTGCAGGAAACCCACAGTGGGAACATCGCTGTCAATTACTGTGCCTCTGTGAAAAGGGTTATTTTATACGCTGGAAATGGCACAGATCTATTCAGTTGTCAATATTAAATCCTATTACTTATTTGGCTTAAGGTAGATATATTGTTACGCTGCAAAATTTCTGTAAGATGGTCATCTACAACTGGAAATTAGTTAGATGTGAAAAGATTCATAGTTAGCTACACTATTACATAATGTAATTTCTTGCTTATTACCTATAAGATTTTAACAGTAGTTGTGCCTAGTATTCTTATGTGCAAAGAAGCGATATCACATTATGGGATGTGTTCCGACAACATGTGGCCGTCTTGGTTTCCATATAAATAGGCAGGACAAAGAACGGAAGAAGTGCTTACTGGTACAAAGATAAGTGATAACAGAGTAAGTAAGAGCATATTTGACATGAGAAACACTCATATCTTATCTTAGTTCTTCTTATGCTCCAGTCTCATTCTAGTATTTCATTCAGCTGTGTTCAAGCAGGATTTATACACGCATAATATATACACATAATATACACATATACACATATACATATACACATAATATATACACATAATATATACATGCATAATATATATAGCTGCCAGCAGCAAAGGTGACCTGCAAGAAGAATTCTTAATATCTTACTCTTGTGAGCCATATGTATAAATTAACCCTGAAATTAAATCAGTAAATGACTACCTAAAGCTCTCACCTTCCAGTTTGTCTGATACTTGGCCAAGAAGCTTTATGCCTACTAATTTTTGGACTGCAAATAATGCTTACAAAAGAAGCAAATCTTAGGAGATGACTGGACATACATGTTAAAAATTTTCATCTGCTTCCCTGACCTCTCATATATGGGTTGATTTTTCTAGAGGAAACACAGCACCACTAGTCATTACAAGGGGCTCCAAGACAGCCTCTTTTAGCAATGGCAGCAGATGCTCGATTCCATGTGTACAAAATGTGTCTTCAACCACTGCTACAGTCAAGATCTCAGTATACCAAAGCACTCCTGTCTTCAGCATCTGCAGAAACAGACTGCAGCAGCAAACATCAAGGAACAGCAGTATGTGCCTTGAATGTGTCCCCTGCAACTCCTGGAGTATTACTGGGATTAACTAAAGCAGAACTTGGCGCATTGCCATAACGTAATAAAGGTCACTTCCATGTAGTAAGAAAGATTGCTTTTGCTCTGAGTCTGTATATCTCACCAGGATACATGGTAAATGAGGTGTGCAGTGCCAAACAGAATCCTCTTTTCAGACCACTGAATAGCAACAGTGTCAACGCATTATGCCAAACATACCACCTCCAGGGTTTCTTTAGGGAATGTACTATCCAATGAAATTTAGTTGGCAAAGCCATATATTTTGAGTCTAATAACCCATCTCCCTATTCAACAACTCCTAGTGTGCTGGGTGTTTCAATTAACTTTACTGCAAGCAAACTGAAGTGAAATACAAGCTAAATTCTCCATCTTCTTCTTAAATGCAAGCACAGATAATTTGTAATTCACTGTTAAACACACATGTAAACCTCTGCAGAATGGAAGCCAAAGTAAAGAGTTCACTCTAGATGCTGCATTCAAAACTCCTTAAGCATGAAGTAAAACATGTCCAACTTATTTTGCCTTTTCTTTGGATTTATGCAAATTAGCTTGAACAATTTCCAAATCTCAGCTCTCACCAATAGGTGGCACCAACATTTTCTACTTTCTTCATGACACATTTCCAGTGGCTAGATTTAAAGTCTACCCCAGTGCTAAATTATCTACTAAATCATGATGAGTTCTGTTCTGTTCTTTTTTTCCCTGCAGATTGTGGCTGATCACTATGCAGTGGTACATGTTTTGTTCTCCAAGCATTTCTCAAACTCTGAATGGGATGTTTTGCCAGATACATTACTGATAATTCAGGCTGCTGTTCTCTTTCCAGTTGTGGGAATTATTTTAACAACATTTTATTGGAGTCTGAGTTCATGGTCATTTGTTTTGGTTTAGGGTTTTTTGTATGTGTGTTTGATGGCTTTCTTCAGCCTTTCACACAAAAATTTTACTGTCTGTATCAACTTTTTTGAGAAATGATATTGCCTTCCCCTCTTTGCAGGTAATGAAAAGTTGAAAAGTAGACTTGTAAAAAAAGCCAAGCAGTATTTTTTCTGGTTTTATGATTGTGTGATTGCAGCCTTTACAGCCAAGATTCTACTGAAAGTAATTTAATAGCTATTTCCCAAAAAGTTTCATGAGAATTTTGTAGCTATTTTGGAGAATATGGTACTAAAACTCTTGTAGGAAAAGTCACTGGAATCAAAAGCAAGGACAGCTCCAGCAAACTCAATTAATTGATTGAGAGAATATTCACTGCACTGTTAAAGAGTGAGGATCCTTATTCCCAACATAGATCCACTAGAAATAACCAGTAATTCTGCATGAGAGTCCAATGGTTTTTCTTTGCAAGCTGTAATTTCCCTATTCCAGATTAATCATCAGTGAACAAAAGTTTTCCATTTGAGATTCACAGACAAGACTGTTTTGTTCTTCTCTCCTTTCATAGTCATCATTACAAGAATGTGTTTTCAGGATTGTAATAGTCATTCCGTGAATCATAATCCCAAACTATATAACTGTTTTATTTTTAGGGATGTGATGTTTGATTCACAGTCTATTTCTTATTCACCTGAATTCATGGCACTTCTAGGCAGGAAAGTTTCATCTAAATTTAAAGTCTAAAGTCTGCCTACCTACCAGTGTACATGCACAAATAATTTCAAAGTGTTTATTAAGTTTGCTGGTTGGAGGAACATTGTGAAAACAGGACCTATCCTATGGATGACCGCCAAGATTAATGAAAGTTTGGTCATCCAAGCCAATTAAATAGAAGTTAGTCTCAACATAATTTATACTATTGACTTGTCATCTTTAAGTCTTGCTTATTCATGAATCAAACCAAACCTCTTCATTGATTCTGTATCACCTTGTTGCAATCTGAATGTTCGCTTCCCCAGGCCTCATATTCTCAGACTTGTCAGGTGCTTAATTTCTCCAATGGAATACAACATGAGCACATGAGCTGAAGAAACACTGAAGACACATACAAAAATTTAAACAGCATATTCTTCGCATCTCTGGTAACCTCATGGTCAAGTTCTGTTTATGCCATAATAGTCAACTGGTGTGTTTAAATCCATTGGCAACATCTGAAAATGCCCTTTGATTTGAATTTCAGTTCCTGAATTATTCTAATGACTTCAGTAGTGTAAATATGCCCTAAACCGGGAGACATTACCTTATCCAAAATTTTCGGGAAAGTCAATGCATTTAAAATAGTCATTATCCCACTCCTTAAATGATTTGACATTTTTCTGGCCTTTATACAACCTTAATTAACATCCCCCTTTTTTATGCTGAACGTTCAGGTGTTTTCCGTTTCTCTACAACTGAATGATTCCAAAACACACACCTATGGCTGGAACTTGTTTAATTTGGGATTTTAGGTATCCACCCTGTGTTACAAAAGTAGACTGCGTGACGCAATATTGTTTTCAGCAGCAGACTTTGTAAAACAAGTATTGAGTAATCAGAATGTATCATTATCCTTGTGTGTGCTTAGCAACCCTACAGGTCCATACGACGAAAAGAATTTGCCCTTGGACAGCAATTTAACAAGACACCAAACAGTCAGGAGCTAAAATAAAAATTTTGCTTATATTTCACAATGAACAGAGAATGAATATAGAACCTCCCAGTCACACTGCTTTATATTAAGGCAGCATTTGAAATCTTTCACTTTTAGACCTGGGCAGATGCTCTATGGCAGTCCGGAAGCAGGAACAAGAAACTTTCTCTTTTTACATTCTACGGAGTAGCTGTCAGAAGAACAGCTGTTCAGCTACAGATATTCAAGAACATATATTTCTTGACCTTGCCATTAGCACTAAGCAGATATTCAATAATGACTGGAGAGAAACAAAAAAAGAAGAGGACCAAGGAAAATGGGAAGGGAAGGGAAGGGAAGGGAAGCGAAGGGAAGGGGTAAATGCTACTTAATATACTTCTCAAATGAATCATAAAAACCTGTGTGACGAATAGGATACAGAAACCTATAGGGATCAGCTTAAGGCTTGTCCAGGTAGTGATGCTTTCCAAAAATCCATGAGAGAAGGACTTATTAACATATCTGAAGTTCCACACTGTGTCCCAGTGTCCAACAAGAAGATAAAATGTGGTTGATATATAATCCATGTGGGAAGTAGATCAGAGGAGCAGCTATCTGTAGCTATCTAACTGGTCATGCTACAGCTGATGTTGAGCTGATTTTTTTTAAGGAGTTTACATAGCCAGCAGAAGAAGAGTAAGAAGGCACTCTCTTGCAGAGGGTTTGTCTGTACCTTACTTAGTAGCAAAACCTGTCTTTTTCTGCTGTTGAGAACTCAAAAAGTCAAAGGAGTTATGACTTGATTTAACTGATGTCACTGGTCTGAGCAGGTATGCGAAGTCAGAATTATTGCTGACCTTGTCTTTTTGACTGCCTTGCACTGAGCCTCTATTCAGACTGCAGGCAACTCCCACCCTCTCACAGCAAGCAATGTTTGGAAGGGCTTGTCTGCCAGCTAATTTTGTAAGAGCAGAAGGGACACATGAGGTGTTCTTGGTCAGGTACAGAGTACACCTTACAGCTCAGGGTGTTCTGCAGCAGACACACAGCAGAGCTGAGAAACACAGGTTTCTAAATATGTATTTCCTGCCTTATCTCTTGAATACTATTAAGGCAAGGGATAGCAAGGACTGGCAACTTCTCCCATCTCGAGCTCACAGTTAGAGTTATATCTGCCTTCCGGATAAATGTAACTTGGACTCAGGCTTCTCACAGAAGAGGGAATTTTTAAAGAATTAAGCACACAGGGATGCAGTTTTGCACTTGGTAGGAAGTATTGCTGAATTAGGTTCATACCCAGTTTTGGAAGACAAATACTTCTAAAAATCTGCTGCTTGCAGCTAAGTAGAGCATGGTTCATGCAATCCATCTCCTCTGACTTTCACCATCTACAGACTAGGTGTCTACACTGGAACTAGTGACTTTAGGCTCAATAGAGGGAAATAAAAGCTTTTAAAGAGTGAGTCATCTGGCCTACATTAGGTATCTCTGTTAGGAAGAGACAAATGAAGGTCGGAAGTGCGTAATTTTTTTCTACTAACTCTTAAAGAAATCTAGAGAAGATCAGTAACTATCCATGTAGGTGAATCTAACCTCGTGCATCCTGGAGCACCCACTGCTAAACTGCAATTCACATTATCCAATTTAGGCAGCGACTGACAGTGCAAGGCTGACATTTATAGCTTAACTAATAATCTATGTCGAGGTGGTACAGCTGGTTGGGAAGGAACAAACAAGCAATTAAAGAAGTACATTTGCTTCCCTTGAATTCAGTCTGTGTGTGGTTTTGATCTGACGACTTTGTCAGAGAAGCAGCAGCCTCTGTTAACCTAAGTCTCACAGCCAATAGAAATGTCTGCCTGACAGCAGGCAGAAAAAAAAATGCATCTAAGAAAATTACTTTCTGGGAGAGCAGGGGAGGAATGACAGCTTTCTTTTTGTCCAGCAGTACATTTATTAAAATAGGAATCCAGTACTTAAATTTGGTTGCTGACTAACTAATCCTTCTCAAATAAATGCCTAAGTTTTCAATAATTCAGAGGAGTGTGATAGGCTTGCTGAAGACATACATAACTTAGGTAACTCCTTCTCTCCATTGACTGTAGCAAGCCCTCAAGGTGATCTTCCTAAATCAGATGTCAATCACTGGGGAACAAGGAAGCTGCTAGGAGTTCCTGAGGCCATCCAGTCAGAACAAGCCTCATCATCACATATTCTCTTCCAACAACTCACAGGGTTAGCTCACTCTTCGCCTAGTCTAGATGGCAGTGACATTCTTGCATGAGAGATTAGTGCATATCTCCCCCCAGTTTCTGAGCAAGTACTCGCGATTCAATTAAACAACTCTGAATTTTTCAGGTTAAGAAGGGAGTCCCTTCAGGAATAAAAAGTCCTAAAGCACTAGAAAATAGGAGACAGAATCCTTGTTTGGATCTTCAGGCTGTTTTACATGGCTCAGATCTCACCAGATATGATCACAAATTTTATTAAAATGCTTCCGTAAAGGTCACAACTTGAGCTTTTGTTTCCAAGGGTCTGTTATATCAAACTGTACAAGGAACTCTCAGCAGTACATATATTATTATTTATTTTTATAGGGGTTTTAAGACTTTCATTTGATAATTTTTAAGTGGCATTATTGCATTAGCTCACATGGGACTGCAATTTCTGTGTTCTCAAAAAAACTTGAAAATAAAAAATGCAACTGGTTTAGTTTAAAATAATGTTGTATTAATATAGGGGAGGATATCCCATATTTGAGGAAACTGTATCTTGGATTATTTGACATAGTTTTCTCTTGTCCATCTTTTAATACAGGGTGAAATTACATGTATTCATATCCTAAGTTCTTAAAAATGAAAGTCATCTTTGTGTAGAATCAAAAGTAGTGATATCTCAGATGGCTGCCCAAATATTTCATCTATAGAAAAGTTTTACTATTGATGCAGCGCTGTTGCTAAAGATAGCAAGTCAGCTGCAGCCACAGTCATCATATATATTTTAAAGATGGTCTGGCACAAACTTTTGCATATCCTAGATTTCTCTAACAAATGTCTCACTGGGTGTCAGGTTGCTGTTATACTACTTTGAGACATGTAAGGGAGTAAGGAGATGGAAACTTGTGAAATCTATCCTCCAATTTCTTCCACTGGAAAGAATATTAAAGAATATTTTAAGAATACTCTGCCTGGTCACATTTACCAAAAATGCCTTTTTTTTTTTTTT
>VWZG01001525.1:0-12185 GCA_013396735.1 Grallaria varia
CTGAGTGCTGGAGAACAATCAAAGTGTGTATCTATGAACACATGGCAAAGGTATACTAACATTCGTTGAGGTAATGAAGGAAACAGGTCTGGGAAGCTCCAAGAGCATAAAATTCACTTTGGGGCATAGGAAACAATTGTGACAACGAAGAACTGCAACTCTTGACTGCATGCAGTTTCAGGAATGCAAAGCTGCCAGTTATCTGTAAAGAGAAAATTATGTGTTCTTAGAACCTAAAAAATCATTATTTAAATTGTGAACAGAGGTAAGACCATCACCCTAATTTAGAAACCTGTACAAAATTATAACCTGGAAGTTGCCCTTCATCTGAAAAGCATCGTTGTATTGTTCTCAAACTCTGATTTAGAAAGATGAGAACACAGGCAAGAAAAGTGAGGTTGAGAGCATCTGTCCTCATCAGGATGAAAAGAAAGCAGGCAACTGACATAACTTCCTCTGACAAAAATTGTGCATCAATTCTATCTAGCATGTATTTTGAAAGAATAAGGAAAAGCCTGAAAATAAAGGGATAATGATAAACCAAGCATTTTCTCTTGACAGAGAGCAGAAAATGGAGATTTTAACTGGATAATACCAAACAAATTCATTGCCTTCAGTGGACCTCATTCAAGGAGTAAAATTGAAAATGGTATGCTTAAAAAAGGAGGTGGGGGACACAAGCCCACTGCTTTCTTAGTTGATTGTTATCAGTAAGAACAAGGTTTAAAAATTGTTCCTCAAACAGTGTGTTTTTTCCTTGGCTTTTTTCCTTTTATGAGAACTCTGGCAGTAAAATTTTAATGCTTGGTTTAATTGTATCTGACCTAGGCGATTATGTTAAAATTCCGTTTTCGGTTAGTCTGTTTCTTTATACTGAATGTGNTGAAGTTCAGAACACAGGTGAAGTAAGGACATCATTATCATTTAGTAATTAGTAATTAGGTAAATAATTAAAAAGTTCTCACAATCTGCAATCAAAAACACTATGATTTCATTTTAGATTGCCTGTTGCTTCATTGTGTGTGTTTAAAGGGAAGGGATGAAAGGTTTTTTATTGTTTTTTATTTCTAAATATTTGGAACTTCTGTAATNACGCCTCAACAAAAAACTGTATGATGCCAAACAATTTACAGATGCTGGATTTGAGCATTTTGACCTCTTCTTTGCTGATGGAAGCACACCTAGTGATACTATAGTTAAAAGATTTCTAAATATTTGTGAAAATGCTGAAGGTGTTATAGCCGTTCATTGCAAAGGTATAGTGTAAAAACCAATTTGTATTGCAAGTGATGCTTATAGTTACTGTTCCTGAGGTATTTTGCAGTATAATTCGATTTTCTCTGGTTAATAACATCTCTGCCAGTCTGCAACTTTTCCATAGAAATTATTTCTGTGGTTCTATTTAGTACTTCATCTTTTAATTNACCTTTTGATGGTGCCTTTTGAAAAAAGTTTTAAAAAAGCAGGTGAAGAGGTGAAATGCTGTATTTAGCAAAGATTGTTCTGTACCTAAGCAAAGATTTGATAGTATGTTGTTTCCACTGTTTAAATGTAGACAGTATTCTGATGCATGTAATTTATGACACCACTTAATGGTTTACAGCTTCAAAAGCAGCAAACAGGAAACTGGAAGGAACAGAACTGTATTTATGCAAGTGAATTTTCTTTGGCTTTTTCCTGTTGAGTTAATTCTAATTTTAAATTTAAAATAAGGTTAGTTCTTAAATATCAAGATGTCTATATTTTAATCTTGGTTTTTCCCTTTCCGCCCTCCACTTACCCAGTACAGTGATGATGATGATGAAACAAACTGTTTAACACAAGGGGATAAGCTTCGTGCTCTGAAAAGTAGAAGGCAAGCAAAAGCTCCAACTGCGTCTCCATTAGCGTAAGTCAGTTTTTGAATGTGTGAAATGCCAGAAACACCTTTATCCTCATCTTTATGCATACTTGCCATTACCCCCAAATGTTTGTTGCCAAGGCTGCTTTTACTCCCTTAAAACAAACACAAGATTCACAATTTCTCTGCAGGCTTGATGCTAAGGAGGCAGGAGAGCTTGGTTAAGGAACTGCATGACTGGATTTCTAGTTTTTGGCATAGTTTTTGGCTCTGGTGGTCTGCACTTTACAAGGTCCCACGGTACTTCTGAATGCTTTACATTTAGATTAATCACAACATTCTCTTGTCTTTCATGCAGTAGTATAAAAATGGAAGAATATGATTGTGTGTAGTTGTGTTTGGGTCAAGTAAGTTAAGTGCTGGTGTTTGAAATAGTCAGCACCTAAGAAGAGTTGAAGGAAGGGTTTTTAGCTTCCCTTGGTTTTCTCTTTCTTGGAAAGGAACTTNTAAGTTCAGAAAAGTCTTCCCAGCTATTCCCAAAAATGAGGCTGGAGAAAGTGAGCTTTGCAATATAACAGCTCTTTCTGCTAGAAAGTGTTAGCACTTTTGAATAATGCTTTTGAGCAGAACTGTGAATTCCAGGCAAGGTTTATAGGTCTTTCTGAAAACACATGATTAAGTATACAAATCATAAACTTTTGAAAATATCGGTGCAGCTTTTTGATGAGATTCCTCAAAAAATGAGTGTTCTTCCAGAACCACTGAAATCAGCATCCCTCAGAAACTCTTTATACCAGTTATTGTGGGCATGCTCTGAGTATCTGTTCCTCCAGAGTTAGACTGCCAGGATTTTCAAAGCATGCCCAGTGTAGCCAGTGTAATGATTCAGTTTTCTGTGATTCTAAAGGCATTATATTTCCCTTCCCACACCATCTTTAGTAGTCTTATCAAACATTTTTTCTCCACAACTTTGCCTCACTAGCATACCCAATAATGCTGTCACTGAAGGAGAAGGGCCTTTTCTTAACCTGTTTGCTTTGGACCTGCAAAGACTGCAGTTTTGTTCCTGGATCTGCCATCCATTTGCTGCATTTAACAGAATTATACTGGGAAGTGAAAGATTTATTAAAACCAGCATCTTGACTGTTGATAAAATGTGCGTAATCTTATTCTTCACTGAGGTGATAAATTCAGGCATATCACTTAATTGGTTAGGCCAGAATACTGAGTATCAATGGCACAAATGCTTTGTTTTCATTCCCATTAAGATGTTCTTTTATATGTGTCATGCTGATGGTGTCTAGACTACCGTTATGTTCCTCAGCCTGCTCTTGAGAAAAAGTAGTATGATGTAGCCTGTTAAAGCTGGACAAGTCATGGAAAGTGCTGTGTGGTTGTCTTGGCTGTTGGGTTAAGCAGAAGATTTTACACTGGTGTTGGTCAGTCAGTTGTGAAATGAGGGAGGTATGTGATTTGACATTTAGAGCAAGTGATAGAGGAGGGGCGGCACTTAGCTGGACCTGTCCTCCTTTCCTGTAATGTTTCCCAGGGTAAATAGAACTCCTTTGAGGGCCATTGCAAAGAAAGTTTCTCATTCTGGAGTACTTTTTGCCTGTGCCAGCTAGTACCTAGACTTGCTTATTGCAAAACTTGTCATTTTCTTGGGAGCTAAGGAGATTAAGTAGAGGAGGGACTGGAAGAGCAGCTAGTTTCAATGCTGTGTATGATCGGTTTTCAGGAAAGTGCTGTGGGAATTCTGAAAAAAAAGCCAGCTGTTTTATCCCATGTATAAAAGCATTCTCATTCCTACATATTCATAGATACGTGAGTAGAGATAAGGCTTATGGGTCTTTGTAAGGTTGCGGGCTTTGGAAGGTTATCTCACTTAAAAAACATGACAGAATGTTAGTAACTTTGTATATGAAAAAAATATTAGAGCGTAAGTTGCACTTAACCAAGTTTGATCAGTACAAGTTTGTTTAATAAACTAGACGAGAAACAAGTAACAATGTCTGCAGTTACAGCAGGTTCCAGATGAAGACAGGTATATAAAAGAAGCCATTCTTCTATCTTACACAGCTGGTCTTGGACGAACTGGCACGCTTATTGCCTGTTACATCATGAAGCATTATCGGATGACTGCTGCTGAAACTATTGCCTGGATTAGAATAAATAGACCTGGTTCTGTGATTGGACCACAACAACATTTCCTGATGGAGTAAGTAAATTGACTGTAACTTATTTCCAACTATAAATCTAGATGTCTTTTTCTTCTTCTTCTATTGTATACTTAATAAGCTTCAGTGTTAATTTGTTGTGTTTTGGGCCTTTTTTTCCATGTTATGATAGCAAACAGGCAGAGCTTTGGACAGAAGGGGATATTTTCCGTGCAAAGTTGAAAGGAAACCATAAAATTGCTGTAACAAGAATTCTGTCAGGAGTAGATGATATTTCAATTAATAACACGAGAAACAGGAGAACCATCCAAAAGGACATTGAACTGGTAACCATCCAAATATTGTGCTCTTGTAAAAGCTGGAACTGTTGAGAATCTCTCAGGTTCTGAACTAACCTGTGGGTGCACTGACACTATGTTAATCAGATTCTTTTTCTGTTTGCCCTTTCTGTATGAGGGGTTATGGGGGGGAAAAGCATGGACNAAAAGTTTTAAAAAAGCAGGTGAAGAGGTGAAATGCTGTATTTAGCAAAGATTGTTCTGTACCTAAGCAAAGATTTGATAGTATGTTGTTTCCACTGTTTAAATGTAGACAGTATTCTGATGCATGTAATTTATGACACCACTTAATGGTTTACAGCTTCAAAAGCAGCAAACAGGAAACTGGAAGGAACAGAACTGTATTTATGCAAGTGAATTTTCTTTGGCTTTTTCCTGTTGAGTTAATTCTAATTTTAAATTTAAAATAAGGTTAGTTCTTAAATATCAAGATGTCTATATTTTAATCTTGGTTTTTCCCTTTCCGCCCTCCACTTACCCAGTACAGTGATGATGATGATGAAACAAACTGTTTAACACAAGGGGATAAGCTTCGTGCTCTGAAAAGTAGAAGGCAAGCAAAAGCTCCAACTGCGTCTCCATTAGCGTAAGTCAGTTTTTGAATGTGTGAAATGCCAGAAACACCTTTATCCTCATCTTTATGCATACTTGCCATTACCCCCAAATGTTTGTTGCCAAGGCTGCTTTTACTCCCTTAAAACAAACACAAGATTCACAATTTCTCTGCAGGCTTGATGCTAAGGAGGCAGGAGAGCTTGGTTAAGGAACTGCATGACTGGATTTCTAGTTTTTGGCATAGTTTTTGGCTCTGGTGGTCTGCACTTTACAAGGTCCCACGGTACTTCTGAATGCTTTACATTTAGATTAATCACAACATTCTCTTGTCTTTCATGCAGTAGTATAAAAATGGAAGAATATGATTGTGTGTAGTTGTGTTTGGGTCAAGTAAGTTAAGTGCTGGTGTTTGAAATAGTCAGCACCTAAGAAGAGTTGAAGGAAGGGTTTTTAGCTTCCCTTGGTTTTCTCTTTCTTGGAAAGGAACTTTCCCTAAGTCCTGTCGACTTTGGAACAGTATCTGGTAGATCTGGAAGGCAGAGTATAGTACAGTTTCTGTAAACAAATTCAAATGGTAGTCTCTTTATTTTAGACAAATCCTGAAACACCACCTGTAAAAAGAAAGTTTGCATCTGTTGCAGCTTCTAGCATCTGTAGGTAGAAATACTTTTTGTCTGCCCTTAAATAAACTGCAAGGGAATGCAAGGCTTGCAAAACATAGCTGGATCCCATTTGGTTGCTAGGCAAGGAATGGTGGCCCCGTCTGTCAGTTTTTTGGAAATGACGCAGCACCAGAGTCACAGACCACAGTCAACTTGGCTTTTGTTGTCCTGTCCTTCTAGAGGGGATGATGCTGCCTTTTTTTTTATTTCTTTCTTCTTTTTTTAAGATCACTGGTGTCATCAGACTTTTAGAAAAAGTGAGAGGTGTGTAGTAACTGTGCTGAAGCTAATGGAATATTTCTTGGAAACCTTCACAGCTTGCTGTGATTTCTGCTTTTGTTTTAAGATACTCTTTTGTTCATGCTCATCATTTACACAGGTAATCATATAAGAAACAACATATTAGGAACAAAGCCTGTGCCCAGCTGACACTGAAAAAAAAACCAAAACGCATCACCTCAGTTACCTCGGAGAACACTGTGAATAAAGCAGCTACCTTGCACATTAATTTCTAAGGCACATAAGTTGCCCCTTCATAAAGTTTTTTTCATGAAAGATACTTTAAGTCTTGTCATTAAGGTTGTGAAAGATCTTATTTATTGGATGTTCCATAGAATAAGTGTAGACTGTGTGATAACCTATTCAGAGACATTGTCTTAATATGCGGAAAACCCATGAGCTATTAAAATGTTATTCCATTCATAAAGCGTTCTGCAACATGGCTGCTCTGATTAAAACTAGTTAGCTTGTACATGCGTAGAATTAAACTAATTGACCTAGAGCTTACAGATATTTTTTATAGTGTGCATTGTGGCTAAGAGAGTTTGAATTTACCTCATCCTGTTCCCATGAGTTATTTGTGTGGTCTGCAACTTGTACTGAAAAAATTTGGTGAAAAATGCATGTGCAACTTCATGTATTGTTTGTGTTATTACTGGTTTTTATCGCTTGGAGTATTTGGCTGCCTTACATGAGTCAGAAGGTTTTCCTACTAGTAGGTTGTCAGTATCTTTCCTTTTTAGTTTAGACTGTTAAAATAATTAGTCTTGCAGTGAAATCGAATACTTTCATGTAAGCAAACAAACAGAAGATTCTAAATCTTCTATGTAGTTTTATTTCACAGACAAAAAAAAAAGGAGGAAGGCAAAACAAGAGCACCGGAAGCTGGAATAGTTAGTCTTTGAAAAGCAGAGGCATTAGTTATATATGTCACAAGAGATTTAAGTAGAATGTTCATTGAAGTTGGTTGTATAAACTCTTTGTGCTTTGATGAATGGATACTTTGTATATGTTCTAATTAGCAGTATTCTGCACCTTTGGCAAAGGAATTATTAGAATTAGCTTTTGCTTCTATGGGCATAAGAAGGGAATATAGCCCATCATTTGGATGTTTGCATAAACTGTTTGTTTCTGCAAACTTACCTGGCTCTGATCTAATGTTTCAGTATTAAAATGTATGATTGTGAAGTAGGATATATGAATACAGGTTGATCAAACTGCATAAGAGATGGTGACAAGTGATCAGAGGTGCATGCATTTATTTTCAAGAGTGATACAGACTTCCTTTGGAATAAATTACTTTAGTGAGGATTTCAGAAAATTTACTTTGGTTCGAGCAAAACACAGATATTACATTTGGTAATTTACAGCTGCATGATTGTTAGTCATAGTAAGAAAATGCTTGGCGAAGGTTGTAGAGCAGTATGCGTTTGAAGAACTTGAAACAAGCTAAAATGCTGCACCAATAGCTTTTGCTTTTGAATTTTTGTTCATCTTTTCCTCCCCCTCCAACCCCTTTTTTAGATGGCTCCTTGCTATGCTGGTGTCTACACTGTGTAGCATTGTCATCTGGTGGATTGTATGTGGCTCCCTTCTGCCCAGCCTGCTATTCTGTCTAGATGGTTTAAGAACATAGTAACCATCAGGACCCCTTGAGAGAGAGCCACTGTGTAAGTGTCCCATTCCATTTCTTTACAATAGCTCACACTTTCTGTCTAGTATGTCTCATAAATGCATGTTTTCATGTCATGTTTCTTACTGGCTTTGTTGCAAGGGTAAGTTTCACTGCTCTGGCTTTGTTTTATTTTTGTATATATTATTTGGGATAACTGAGTGATCTTCATGGCTGGCTTGGCAAAAAAAAAAAAAANTTCCTCGCTGCATGCTCCTGCAAATATGCAAAATTAAATAAGCAAAACTATCTGTAAAAAGGAAAAATACTACTTTAAAATATATCCTACCCTTTGGATATTGCAGATGAAGATGTTAGCTTCAAGTTTACTTTGAAGTTCATGAACTTGCAAAGGAGGTTAGTTTCCCAAAGGGTGGTTTTATTTCTGTGAAATGCCAGGAATTCGAATCTGTTAGAAATGTCAATAGGTCTTTTTTACAAGGAGATTGAACATTATATGCCATGGCATAAAACACTTCTTTTTTCCTCTTTAACGTAACAGAAGGCACAGCAGATTACATTGTTAGGTCAAGGCTCACTTGTTTTCCCAGCCAGTCTGGTTTCATCTACTTTTGTTCTCAATTATTTTTAATAGAGCGTTATGAGACTACTTAAATCCCTTTATTCTGTTACTTGGATTCAGGCGCTAAGAAAAGCATTAATAACGTATCAGTTTCTTGAATACAGTTTTCACTCATTATCTGCTTCTGTTAGAGTTGCTGCAGTGATTGCTGTGCCTTGCTTCCACTTGAAAGGTGCAATGTTTTGTCAAATGACACCTTACATCTTTTGGCCAAACATAAGCTTCATCAACATGCAGAACTGCCAGGAAACCCAAATGAAGTTTTTGCTTGCTTCTGAGTCTCCCTGGAGCTCTTCTGTCACCACAACCCTCAAAGTGGAATGGTTACTTTGGGTGACTGCTTGATATCTTGATGCTCTCTAAATAAAAATATGGTAGAAAGTGTTTTACACCAGAGTACTAAGTAAGAATAGGCATTTTCTCCTGACAGAACATGAAGGTCAGACTTTCTATCATCCTTAACCTTTTCAACTTTTTGTCTGCACTTCTAAAATGCGTGGGGTATCTTTCTGCTAAAGTAAGTGACCTAATAACTAAAGCATGAGAACTGGTAGACTTGTGGACAGCTTAGTTATTCTGTTAGCCTTGGCTGAGCTCCTCTTAATCTGTGCTTTTGGAGGAAAAAAAAAAATGAAGAAGAAAGATCACTTAAGCTGTATTTTTCTACCCTAACTCTGTCAAATAATGTACTTAAATGAGAGTCTTGTTTTCAAAGTTTCACACCAAATATAGCACTATTTCTTGTCTCAGTGGTCTCTGAAAGTGATACTTCAGGTTTAAAAGGTAAACTTACAACACGGGTTAAAGAGATGAAACAATGTGCTTTATTTTGCTGTACTGTTAAGACGAATTTCACTCAACTATCATCCTTTCTTTCTTACATTTTTTCTGTGTTCTCTCTAAACGCTCCTTGATTAGAGGGAAAGAGAGAAGACTGATGTTGGTAAATGTGTTGCAAACAATTGGATTACTGGTGCTACTACTTCGTATTCAGGATTAACAATCATACAATGTTGATTTAAGTCAAGGAAGAGAAAACACTTAAGCTTTTCTTAAAAGCTTGGTTAACTTTCTCTCCATTGTACACCTAGTGTCCCCTGTGTTTTAAGAGACCGAATTATCAGTCAGTATCCTGAATCTCTCTAGGCAAGCCTGGCGGTCGTTTGGCTGGAGCCCTGTAGGCTGAAGAGTGTCAGTCACTTATTGCCTGTTGATGACCTAGAAGAGTGGTAGAGGTCTCTCTTTATTTCTTAAAAATCATGAGGTAATGAAGGAGAAAGCAATACTGCACTTGACAGACCTTAAAAGACAGGTTGCGTTGGCAAGACTAAATGCCTGTTGCAGGACAGAGAAGACATGCAGCTGTGTAACCTCTCTTTCCCTCTTCCCTCCTTAGGAAACTGTAATCACTTTTCTTTTAAAATATCTTATGTGGATTATTTTCTCTCCAGTATATATTACCTTGCTTGCATTTCAAGTTTTGTGGATTTTGGCTTGGTTTGTGTGGTTTGTGCTTTTGTGTCCTGGTGATGGACCTGTGTTCCACCTTTGCTCTGAGTTAAATGGTGAAAAAAAGTTGTAAATTACTTAAAGGTGCTGCTACTGACCCAAACTGTTCATTGAAACAGGTTTTGATATGGTTAAAAACCAATATATTAGCTTGAATAAAAAACAGTGCATAAACTAGTCTGCTATTTGGGGTATTTAGGATCAGAACTACCAAGTGATATTCCCATTACAGACTAACTGGAGGTGAAAAATTCTTATAGTGTATGTTTAGTAGTGTAGCTATTACAGCATCCTGTAGCCAGTGTTTAAAAAATGTTCTGCTTTTTTTTTTTCCAAATTTTAAATCATACCCATTGAGTTAGAAAACCTTTGTTTACATCAGATGTGCTTTCTGATGGTGTTCCTAGAAGTTGCATGGGATGCTATTTTACATGAACACTTAAAAAGCAGTAGAGTAGGTGTCCTGAAATCTTATACTTCTCTAATATAGTTTGGGGTATTTTTTTGGTACTGATATTTTGGAAGGATCACTTCTACCATGGCCTCATCTCACATCCATTATAAAACTTAACTATTGAATGCACTATTAAGTGAGGCTGCTAGTGTAATTGTGCTAAGTAAAAATTCCATACACTGGTTTCTTCTCTTACCTTTAATATGTATGTAGTAGCATTCTAATAAAAGCTGTTACTGCTTCTAAGCTGACAGATGTCAAGCTGGAAGGCAGCTCTGGGTGTTTATTTACAACACTGTGTCAGACAACCATGTGAATGGAACCTCCTCTGTTTTCCTTGAGGTGCTATGAGCCTTGGAAGTCTAGAATTTTAGTCTGTTTGATCGTTTACCAAATCTTTTGTTCGCAGGGATTTCAATTACTCTTTGGTAGCCCTAAGAAGCTGTGTATATCTGAGATGTAAAAACAACATCAAATGAAGGGCAGACCATGTTAAAGGTTATGCCATGCTCACAGCTGGGTCTGAGCTGATCCCATAAGCCATCTCCTTCTCTCCCTACCCTTTGGCAAATACAGTAAACTTAAGAGGATCTTGTTGTGGTTGTTTTGGTTTCATGGTGACTGTTTTTATTATAAGTCACATTTCCATTTAGAAATTCTTTTTTTTTCTTTCTTTGTTTTGAACAGATAAAATGGAATTCTGTGGGTGATAAGGACTTACATATGATATGTTGAAAAGATGAATATTTAAGTCTTCGTGCAAAGTGGTATCTAAATAATTCATAGTGTTTCACAGAATCACAAAATGGGTAAGGTTGGAAGAGACCACTGTGGGTCACCTGGTCCAACCTCCCTGCTCAGGCAGGATCATCCCAGAGCGTATTGCATGGGATTGTGTCTAGACAGTTCTTCAGTATCTCCAGTGAGGAAGACTCCACAGCCTCTCTGAGCTATCTGCTCAGTGCTCAGTCACCCACACAGCAAAGAAGTTATTCCTTGTGTTCAGGTGGAACTTCTGTGCATCAGTTTTTGTCCATTGCCTCTTGTCTTGTTTCTTGATACCATTGAGAAGAGCCTGGCTCTGTCTTCTTGGCACCCTCCTTCAGCTACTTGTGTACATTGACAGGATCCCCTCTGAGTCATCTCTTGACAATGAACAGGCCCAGCTCTCTTAGCCATCCCTCATAAGAGCAATGTTTCAGTCCTATAATCATCTTCATATCCCTCCACTGGACTCACTCCAGATGCCCCATGTCTCTCTTGTTCTGAGGAGCCCAGAACTGGCCACAACACTCCAGGTGTGGCCTCAGTAGTGCTGAGTATGGGGGCGGGTTCACCTCCCTCAGCCTGCTGGCGATGCTCTTCCTAATGCACTGCAGGATACCACTGGCCTCGTCCACAAACATACTCTGCTGGCTCATATTTCAGTACATGTTAGATAAGTGTATGGGTTTAAGCCATTGTATATTGACTTATTTTCTGATATCTAGAAAAAATGGGCATCTATGAGAGAAAGATTCTAAATATTAGATTACATTCTAGTAACTTTTGTTTTCTTTTATATGTACAATAAATGCATTTTATACAAAGAGCCATGGAATGTATATATTTAAGGAGAAAATGTCATTTTTTTCATACTTCTGTCTGCATGAGCGCTAGTAAACCAGTATGTGCCATGATTTGGTCATGCTTATATTTCAGTGACTAAATGTTTTGAGGCTGAGCTGGCTTTGTACTTTTCCATTGAGTCCTAGGAGCTGTTAGGAGCACAGCTGAAAGGTACAGTGCAAGTCTTCTTTCACGGATGGTGGAATTGTCAATGCTTGGTTGAAAGTGTGGTAGACTATATGATAACTGGCACTGAAAACAGCATTTTAATATTAGAACTTGTAAGAACTGTTTTACAATCACAATATAAACTATAAATGAACTTCAGGTTTTGAACATTTTCACCTTGGGCATGCAAGGAAAACATTTTCATTGGAAGAATTTGTGTTGTCTAAAGAAGCATGATATGGTGTTGAAGGCATCTGGGTCGGGTTTTCTTCTGCCTCTTGTATAATTAATTCCTTCAACTTTGAATGTGCTGGGTTTACAATAGAATTTGCTTTGCATT
>VWZG01001526.1:7591-60889 GCA_013396735.1 Grallaria varia
GGACAGCAGATGTGGAGGAGCTGCTGCCCGAGGGGTGGATTCACATTGGAGAAGTCTATTAAAGACTGTCTCCCGTGGGAGGGATGCCACGGAGCAGGGGATGGGCTCAGCTGTGGTCCCCTGTAAACCGTGGTGAAGCAGAATGTCCCCCTGCAACCCATGGAGGCCCATTGGGGTGCAGGGACTCAACCTTTACTGCACCCCATGGAGGAGTGACCCCGAGGGGTGGGGGAACTCATCGCAAGCGGCAGCAACTGCAACCAACTATAACCCCCCATGGACAGAAGGAGGGGTGGGGGAAAGTGTGTGTGTTTGTGTGGTGTGTGTTTTAAGACTGGGGTTTTTTTCCATCACTCTTTATTAGCTCAGCTTTTATACTGTTAGTAATAAATTTAGGTATTATCTCGCTTTAAGTCAGTTTTTGCCCATAAAGGTGGTGGGTGGATGACCCCTCTCCCTTCTGCCTAGTTGCAGAAAGGGATTTAATGAGTCCATGGAATCTGGCCAGGGTCAACACAGTACAGAACTGTAATCAGGAAAATTGTCCAGAAAACACATGTATTTCTGCCCAGCTCCTGGAGGAAAATCCTGGCACCGCAAACAGGAGTTACCAAAGCCACAGAGAGGAGGCAGCTGACCCAAAGCAAGGGCTGGTACAAAACTTCTCGAGGTCTTTAGCTGATGTTACAGGCATTTTAAGCTATGAATTGATGTGAAACAGAGCACCTTTCAGCTGCAGTTTTGGTTAGTTTGCCACAGGCTCAAGTCAGTGAGGGTAAAAAAAGCCCAATAGGATTTCAGAAGAAAATAGAGGAAGTTCAGATCCCTCTTTCCAGCACTGACTGAGAGGAGGCACTGATGCTTTGGTTAAACAGCTCCTAGGGAGGATTCACGTGCCCTTCCCAGTCCTTTCTTCAACATCATTTATCTAAAAATATGTCTCACCTCCATGAAAGTGCCTTCTGTCTTCCACAGCTTGATGCAGACCCACAGAGGGATACAGACCATGGAGGAGAGGGCCATCATCCATCCTATGCCATAGCCCCAGTCAGGGTATATATACACGTTGTTGTATTTCAGGGGCTTGTATTTCACCAGGAAAAAGATGAAGATTCCCTGAAACAAGCAGAGAGATTATTAGTGGTATTTGAGAAAGATCTTCACTCAGAGAAAAAAAACACCAGCAATATCTCCTTTAATGTAAAGCTTAAATGACATATCTCAGTGGGTCTCACAGGAAGGAACAACCTTTCAGCTTTGAATCTTATTTACCTCTGGATGACAATAAGACCTGCACTTTGATGGCAAGCAGCACCTGGGCAGGAAAGATTAAGTTTTGCTACCGTGAACCAGCTGTGATTAAGGAACACGAGCTGTGTTCCCTCCAACCTGCTGGGATGAAAAAGGAAAGCCACGATTTCCAAAGCTACCTTAATCCCAAGCGTGTACCTGCAGCTCTGCAGGCCAACGCTTTCATCCTCCCAAAAGCTCCAAGAGATGCACCTAAATTCGACAGGAGTCCAATCAAGCAGTTTGGAGCATTTGTATTTAAGAAATACAGGAAAGCTACCACGTGCGCTTCTCCAAAGGGGTGAAAGGAGTGTACAAGAGCAAGTGGTATAAAATTCATCTCAGATCTGGTGAAAAGGAGTCAGAAAGTTTCCCAAGTCTGCAAATGAACTGGCGGAGCCCAAGGGAACCTGGGTCTCCAGGGGCTATAGCATTGCAGTCGCTTGTAATTTGTGTATTGGACAACTGGAAGGTTTCAGTTTCTAATCCTCAGCACTTGTGGATCGAGTTTGTGGCCAATTTGGTTGTGCTGCTTTTGTGACTTTGCCCTGTTATGCAGCCACAGCTCACCACAGCAGGCACCAGCACTGCCAACTTCTGCAAGTTCCCTCCCCTGCTTCATGCATATGGGATGGACTTTGGACCCCTTCTACTTTTGCTGGAAGAAAAAAATGTCCTGTCTCCTTTTAAAGGTGTCTACTTACCCAGAGAGGGAGGAGAAAGGAGGCTGGAGCAGCAAGGGCGGAGGAGCTCAAGCTATGTGTTAGTATGCAAGGTGGACTAACTATGCAGGGAAAAACACCTCTGTTGCACTGTCAAATGTTCATTTAGGGCCCTGGGGTTATCGCTATGCATACTAAAATTTCTTACAATTCACACAACATTTAACAATTTTTACAGATCCTACAGAGCTTTTTTTTATTTGAAATATATGCTACAAATCAATAAGCACTTTTTCTCAGCTATTTGCAGCAGCAAAATTATAAAAAGCACATACAAACCCCCCTCTTTATGTCTAAAACAAATCACTTGGATATTCTGTACTTACTGCGCAAATACCTGGAGTTAGGACCATCCAGCACCACTTGATCAATGACAGGGGCTTGTACCCAATCATGTCTTCAATGTTCTCATAAAAGCGATTGCTGCCTGCCCCCGAAAAACCCAACAGAAGAGCAGATGTAGAATATCCATGTCAGAGTTGGGAGAAGCCAGTATTGAAAAGCCACAGACAGAACTGAAGCTGCTGCCTTTTCCTGCCATCTGCTCTGTGCCCCTGGCACAGGGTGCTGCCCACCTGTCTGTGACCAACACCAACAGCGGGCAGGAGTGGGCAAGACAACACACAGAAAGGGTTTCTTGTCAGGAACGGCTAAAGAGTCTATATATAACATATATATTTATATGCTACAAGCTCCTGTGTGAATCCCTGGATAGCTGGGCACATGCAGCCCATATGGTGCTTTACTAAGTGAAATTCTCCTTCCCTGGTGTGCAAACACTGCTCGAGGATGTATTTCCATTCCCGTGAGCATTCCCAGCACTGCAGGGTTTTTCCCCAGACTTTGCTGGCAGGCAGAAATGAGGACACTTCTGTGCTAAGGAAGAATGAAGTCCAACTGCCCTGAATGTCTGTGAGGGCTGTAAATTGGAAGGGAACACACCCTGAACCGAGCACTCGTGAGAGAAAAAGGCTTATGGGCACTCCTGCTCTCTAGGGCAGCAAAGGACTTCCATGGTGAGGGAAGGGGGAGATCAGTCCTGACTAGGACCAAGGCAGGGAAAATAAACTTTTATTCCAGTGTCTTTGTTATTTAGAGTGGGGAAAAAAGGCATTCCTGACTTCTGGAGGGCCCCACTCCATAAGGGTACAAGGCTTCCACTTTGCTTTTATAGCAAACTCCTATAAAAAGGGGAGACTTTCAGGGATTTTCAGGCACTCACCGTACACCCAGCCTATGCAGACACACTCAAATATGGCAACAAAGAGAAGGCACATGCCACTGGCTGCATAGGAGTCAAAGAGCTGAAAGACGTACATCCCGCCCTGGAAGACACAAAGGGAAAGGGGGAAAATGTTGTGTTGATGCCAGCGGGAATATTTCATAGCAAATGTGCTTCAATTGCACAGTCAGCCTGTTGGTTCCCTGGCAATCTTCCTCCTCGAGTCGGTCCCTTCTTGAACAAAGAATATTTCTTATTGTGAAAGAGTTTTTATGTTTTGCCTTTTTTTTTTTTNGGAGTGGAGAGAACTATGTTTGATTTGTTTCCAGATGCTTTCCAATGTCCCTACTTTTAATTTCATTTGTTATCACATCGAGCTGCAGATATCCACTGGTGCTTCTGATCTCCAGATCACTGCACATGAAGATGCAGGGTCTTAGATCTGTGTCTGTGTTATTTATATGTAAAAGAATAAGTTAAAATGTGGGGAAAGAAAGTAAAATCTGCAGGGACTGTGAAATGATGGCGTAGGGATGGTAAAATGAATTAACTGACCTATAAATTGTGAATGTAGCTCACAGCCTTTAAGGCATGTTACTGAAAGGAGTCAGTATGATTTGACACACATCCAAAAATAAGAATCATCCAATCGATAATGACTATTAAAATTTTATCAATTATATTGCACTACTTTCTATGCAAGATACTTAATCTTTTGTTGCATACACTCTATATTGAAGTAATGAGGAGGAGATTCACAAAGAGCATTTCAACAGAAAGGAATTCTAAGACTTCCCCTCTGCAGGAAGCTGTGTAAGGGAAATAGAGGCTTGAGGCTGGCTCCTCAATTGCAATGTAATGCTCTTTGGGGAACACACGGAATCCGTTTTGTCTTGGACAATTTTCTGCAAATGGAAGAGAACCCTAAAAACATAAAGAAAAGTAAATCCCTACTGCATAGAGAGAGGAGGAACATGGTGAGGCTCTGCAAATACCTGAGCAAACTGCAGACTTTAGAGACCAACCAAGACAGTATGATATAAGGACAACTCCACAAAACTCATGCAAAATATTCCTTTCAGTTTGGAGAATTGCCTACTCTTCATTCTTCATACCTTTATTTCTTTTAGACTGTATATCTCAATAATATGTCTTTCAGTGCTATCTCAACACTTGCATTGTGGGAGGGATTATTCCAAGATTTCCTATTTTACATAGCAAAGACAATTTATCTTACTGAGGGTAAAAATGATTAGAGGCAAAGATGAAATATGTAAGTATTTAGAACTTCTCTTCAACTGCTTCATACAGAGCACTGAACTCTGAACAGAGAGGGAGATCTGATTAGTCTGGCATGAGCTGTCACCAAAATATTACTGTTTCATTTTATCCTAGTCTCCACTTTCTTTCCATCTTTTGTTTTTCTTTTCCTAAAAGTGAATATAAACCTAATATATTTCGATTAGTTCAATTTTTCCATTAGTTGCAAGGACTTGTGTACTGAGGACTGCTGATTGACATGCTTCCAATTGCCAAACATTTTTTTGGGTGAAATTTGCTCATTGTCAGTGACAAAGCAGTTGGAAAAGCACACAGCCCAAGGGCTGTGGATCTCTGCAGAGGGAATTTCGGCGTCCCTGGATGAGTTCTTGCTGCAATAACTGCACAACAGAGACACGTGGTGGCCCTGCATGGTCAGTACAGCCAGGCTTCCTCAGGCATGAATGGAATTGGTCCTTTGCCTTGCTGGACACAGGGAGGCTCTCCTGGCCCAGCCAGCAGAAACATGGGCAGAGGAGAGTGTGGATCCTGCCCCTCTCCATCCTGTCCTGAGAGGTCCTGAGATCCTTCTGTGGATAAAAGCAAGTGCTGAACTCCTACCGAGCGATCCCAGAGTCCCCCCCAGCCTGGCTTCCAAACACTGCACTGGGAGACATCATGAACTGAGGGAATTTTTGGTTTGGAACATCCCAAAGCAAACACCCTGGTTTGTTTGGGGGGAAAAAAAAATTCCTTTCCCCCCTCCCATCTCCTGCTCTTACCAAAGCAATTTCAGCTCAGAGGTTGGCTGCATTGATTGACCTGGCCTAGTGGTATGAAAACCAAAGATGGTTTAATTTTCTCTTTTCCCTTTACTTCATCTCCATTATTGATCCCTTCATTCAAAATGTGGTTGGTTCTGCCCAGGGTAAGGCAGCAGAAACCAGGGTCGGTGTATTTGTCTGGCTGGTGCAAAGCAGGTGGGATTTCCTTGGTTGTGCTATGGATTTTTCATTAAACTCTTTCCTAAGCTCAGCTGGAGAACTGAGGATACCTTTCATATTTCAGATGTCACACAGTAGATGAGAACAGTCTCTCGAGTATTTTGTAGTCATGTTCCTGACAGGGAAATTTGCCTGTGGCATAGATTTTTGCTTTTGATCTGTTGTGATTACAGCCAGGACACCGTTTCCTCCTCTTTGCAAACGAGGCGCCTCTTACCTCAGTTAACATGATTAGGCCAAGGAAATAGGAGACGATGGAGAGGCCGAGAATGAGCAGTTCCCTCCTGTAGCCCCTTCGGAACACCTTCGGGTACATATCCACCACGGCTGTCACGATGCTTTCCACGCACACGAACTGCAACAAAAGGCAGGAAAGCACAAGTGACATCTGCGTCCCCTCTGCTGCTGAGATCTGCGTTTGCTCCCAAACACTTCAAATCTCCTTCCGTGTTTTCATTGTAGGGAGTGGATCATCCCTGGGGACACTTGAGGAGCAGAAGCTCAAAGCGAGAGGAACAACTTTGCAGGATAAAAACTCCAAAATTACGTATTTCCACTCCACCGTCAAATCCAAATAGTTGAACACACTAGTATTATCTCAGAATGCACTTTCCCTGTAGCAGGTGGGTTAAATAAAAATTGAATCTTCCAAATATGGCTTAAACAGGAATTAAATAATGCACAAACCGTTAGTGGGATTGCAGCATCACATCCCTCTCAGCATCCTGCATCTTTGCCACTCAGAGGAGTGACACACAGTCCCAGGAACCTTCAAGCACCGCTGTAAAAGTTTGGGGTGGCTCCCAGCCAAGCCCTGAGCAGCCCAAAACAGCCTTTCCCCCCTCCCAAAAACAGAGAAAGAGAAAGGAAAAAAAAAAAAAGTAGCAGAGGAAAATTGCAGCAAAAATATATTTCTATAATTATATACAATTAAACACTATATACATATGAGTAGGGACCCCAAGGAAACCCCAACCAACCCCAATGGGAAAAGAGGAAAAGAGAAGGGGAAAGAAGGACAAAAAGGGGTAAAACCACAACAGATCTACACAATTGGAACTCAGGGAATAGCTGAACAAAATAACTAATACAATGAACTCTCACCACACCCCTTAAGAACAGCAAATCCCTTCCCTCTGCCACGAGCTCCCGGCTCAGGGCTCAGCCCAGAGATCAGCGAGGCCCAAACCCTGAGAGCTGCTGTCCCAGAGCTGGGAGCGGGAGGGACGCTGAGCCCAGAGAGAGAGGGGACCTTCCCCATCACCTGTCTGATCTGCACCTGATTACGTAGGGAATGGGATGGATACTGCCTTAGGTTTTGACCCCAGTTGTTAAGGAAGGCCTAAAGAGCAAGAAACCTCACCAAAGCCTAAAATTCAAATTACCACAACTGCTAAAGGACCAGATTTTGGGAGACGTTCTCTCCATTTACCAGAAGAGAGAAGTTCCACAAAGCCACTGAGTGCCGAAGCCAGGCACTTGGAATGATGGAGGGCAGGAACACGCTCACTGCAAACAACAACACCAGCAGAAAGCAAAAAGCCTGAGCTCCTGAGCCACAGGACTGGAGGAAGGTTTCTGAGATAGGAACCAAAACTAACGCCCAAAAATAGGGAATATAAAATGTTTCATTGGAACATTCAGGAGCAGAATTCAGGAATTGCTCAAAAAAGACTTTAAAAAAGCTGTTAGATCAGGAAAAAAGAGCAGGTACTAAAACATTAAGTTCAGTGACTGGAAATGTCATGCAAAATAAACCCTGGTGAGCTTTTTTCTACAGTATATAAAATGATAAACTGCCTGAACCCAATCATGCCAAGAGCTGAGCTGCACGTTGAAAATTCCAGCCACTTGACATTTTCCTTCAAACCACTTTTGCAATTTTTACAGTCACATAGGAAGGACAAATTCTGTGCTGCCCCTTTGCTGCGGGATATGACTACACATTTCTTGCTATGGTACCTTGCAGTAAAAATGCACCATAGAAAATTACATTATCGCTATTTAATATTCAGTTTCAAAATTCATTGCAAGGTGCTTTAAAAACGGGGAAAGAAGACACACTGGTGTTTTACTGAATTGTGAATTTCAATAACCCCTGTGTAAGTTCAAACTGATTTCCATGTTAATAATGAAAGCTGGAGAGAAGCTGAACCAGCCTTCATAGCTAACCATGAAGGAATCTCCAGCATCACATAACTGAGATTTAACACAAGAACTTGAATTAAAGCTCTTAAGCAAAAGGTTGAGTGAGTGTTGAGTTTGAAATCAGGCTTAGGTGCTGTTTATGCCCAGGGTGCTGGCACCCACATTCCAGGGAATCTGACAGAACATTTAAATAGCATTATTTCATACCTGACTATCTAATCCAAGGAATATGAGCATCATGAAGAACAGAGCTGCCCACAGTGGAGAAAGAGGCATCATGGTTACAGCTTTTGGGTAAGCGATAAATGCAAGTCCTGGCCCTGAAAAGAAAGAGAAGGAAGGAAAGAGTTTATTGATGTTTGATGGATCCCAGTTCCTCCAGAGCATCCTCTCTGGGTGGGACAGCGCTGCTGACACCAACGCTGTGGCTGCTGCCGAGCAGGGTTTCCACAGCACAAATTATTAAACTGTCGTGTCCAGCCCCGCCAGTTTTCTCCCTTTTCCTGTTCCCTTCCCCATCCCGCTGGGCTCAACCCACCACACAGTTTGTTTCCTCTCTTGTGGCAGATGAGAGGAGCTAAACGCAAGACTGAGAACCTGGAGAACCTTTTTATCTCTCCGAGCCTGAACATTTGGGGATGAGTCTAACCAGTGAGGGAGAAGTGCTTGGCATGTAACTCTGCCTGCATCCTGCACAAACACTCGAAGGTGGACTTCTCTTAAGACTTCACAGCACTTTGTGTTCTCCCTTTTTTGGGTGGGCTTGCAGCAATACTAATACCCCTGAATAAATCATAGCCTGTGGTCCTTTGATTGCCTTATATAACTTATTAACATATCCCGGAATCTTTATTTTTTCCTGAGACAGGACTGTGTCTGACGACTAATGGGACACAGTCAATGGGAATAGGTGAATTTTGGGAGCCACGCCTGGTGTGGGGCAAACATCTGCTGGTTGGTCCTCATTCTGCTCTGTGCTTTTGGGTGCTCCTGAAGTGCAACATCAACTCATTGGCTGCATATTTACAGAAATCTTCTAAACAGAACATTTTTGCAAAAGCATTGCTGACTTCTCAGATCTGCCAAGATACCATCACAGTTCATATTTCCCTGTTGTTATTTTTATTTACCTGTGCCCCTTTTCCCGCTGCTTTCAGTGAAGTCAGCCAGCCTTGAAAAAGGGCCACAGGCTGATAAAGGAGCCCCTCTGTGCTCCTGCTGCAGTAACTTCGCTGGAGTCCTCTTAACACACTCCTGCTTTTCCATTTAACACAGTAGTTACAAACTCCTACAATTTCCAGCATTACTTTTGTCTTTTAACCTTTTTTTCTGTACAGTCTCTAAAATAGTATAAGCCAGTTGTCTTGAGGGCTTCAGGAAAAGAGAAATGTTTTCCACGAGAGTATTAGTGAGGCTCTAAGTGTTCTGCAGTTTTTCTGCTAACCTGGACTAACTCCATGAGGGTCCTTTCTCCTCAACAGCTCAGCATTACACTGTTTTTCTTTTTGGGCAGCCCCTTGTTCTTTTTCTTCTGCTGAGTTTTAACTGATGCTTCAAGATGTTAAACCCACAAAGGTGTTAAACAGCAATTAACTTCTACTGGATGTCCAGCTCCAGCAATGAATGTAGATGGTTAATTTCTTATAGAGCTGGGCCTTTGCGCCTTTCTGGACTCAAGAGTTTTTATATCTAATAAACAGTGTCTCCATGTATATTCCTGGGAGACAAACTTGCTGACCTTAGGAGAAGGCACTGGCAGTCTGGCTGTTGGAAATCTGTATCTGCACAGTGTGCATCAAGCAAGACCTCAGAGCACTTCAAAGAGTTCTCCTCAGACCTGGTTTCTCATTACCTTAATAGCTACAGCTTTTTGTCTTTTATATCCTTTCTAATTTTTTTATTATTATTATTTCAGAAGGATAAAATAACTGGATTTTGGTCTGTCTCATTGAAAGAAAATGGAATGCAGGTGAAGATGAGGATGTAACACTCACAGCTGAGTTAACAATGTCCTGGAGGCTCAGCTGGAGTGAGTTTGTGTAGCAGGAGCTACTTGACTTCAGGAATTTGGTTCTATGCACAGCAACATGAATAAGTCTGACCACAAAAATAACTAAGAAGTCTCCTTACAGCAGTTATTCTGCTGAGCCACCTTATCCACAAGCCATGGCACAGACCATGAGCTCTGACTGCAACCTCTGATCATCTTTTGTTAACTCAGGAAACTCCCTTTGGCACTTACCTGACTCTGCAACTTCTGCAATGGGCACGCCTTGCTCATAAGCCATAAATCCAAGAACTGAAAAGATAGCAAAACCAGCAACAAAGCTTGTGCCACTGTTCAAGCAGCAGAGCATGATGCAGTCTCTGAAAATATAAATAAGAAACACTGCAGTTGATCTCCAGAGCAGGGCTTTCCTTCACACACTGAACCACAGGGCCAACAGAACCCTGGGCTGCAGGAAGGGGCAGGCCATTGCTCATTAAGAGTCAGCTCCCAGCTCACACCGTGGCAGGGAACAACCAGACAGGAATAAACACGGGCAGGAATACAACGTCGTAACGCCCTGGCTTGTGTTTGAACCGATGGGATTGCGAACCTGTCGCAACTCACCTGCTGTTTTCCAAGAGAAAACATATAAAACTATTGCAAGGATGGTGTTAAGAACTCCAGAGTAGTTGCAATAATATATTCCAGAGGATATGAACTCATTTATAAATTATATAAAAATGGTATCATTTGTTTCCAGGAAAAAAAAAAAGAAAAAGTCCTACTGTCAGAACTTAACTCCTTTTATTCCAGTTCTATTGGCAATATATATCTGTAAGCAATACAACTCCAGTTTGATTTTCCACTTTTTTTAAGAAGCTGTGGGAATGAAAAGAATTGTATGTAGTCTAGGAAATCTGTGCATGCCTGTAAAGGCCAAGACAGTGCAGGGACAGCAACCTCTCAGACAAACACATCCTACGCATCAAACTATGACAAGACAAGGCCAAGGTGAAGTGGTGTTTCTTTCCCCCAACTGGAAACACCACAACAGTAAATCACTTTATAAAAAAAGAGGAGATACTCTTGCAGGAAAGGGTGATTCCCCCCCGAGCTCGGTGGAGTATCGCTGTTCATCCTGCGCTCAGACAGCACCGCAGGCGTGGCGGGTGAAGGGGCAGGAATGATCTGTGATGACAGTCGGGCTCTTCAGACGGTTTGCCGTGAGAGACAGCTGTGTACTGGGGAAAGTGACAATCTACCCCAGATGTCCGAAAGGAAATTAGGATTCTGAACCGCTGAAACACAAGGCGAGCCTGTAGCTGTCTCAAGCCTATCCCTAAATCGGGTTTATTCCCACTCTGCTGCGGCTCTGAAGTGAGTTTTAGTGCGAGCTATCAATGGGAAGAAAGGACCCCACTAAACCTGACAGGTTCTGAAACCACAGCTCCAATAGTGGTTCACATTTGTCACAGATTTGTAGATCAATAATGGCTCACATTTGTCACAGATTTGTAGGGACTTTTTGAGAACCAGAGATAATTCAAGCTCTAAAGTTCCGGCATATATTTGCCGAGGCCTTAATATTACGAGCGGGAATGAACAACACACATCAATATGATGCACATTCAAATCCAACTTTATTCTAAGTTTCTACCGATATATACACTCATTCCACTACTGTACATGCCTTCTCACGCCCCTATAACTAGTTCTAACTGGATGGCTATCACAGCATTTACGTATGGTTTCTCATTATCTTGCTTGCACGTCCCGCCCTTCTACTTGCCTAAGCAACTGCTTTCCCACAGACGGACCTTCAGCTGAGTCTTATCAAGACTACAAACACCTTCTTTCCCATGCCAAATCGTGCTAATATCCCTTTAATATGGCAAAGGCTCCCGCATATATTCCTGCAAAACTTGTGTGCTAATCTCTATTTTGTGACTGGTTTCATATAGTATTTCATCTCATCAGTTTATGAAGGGAGGTGACCAGTTCCAGCACCTTGTTCCCTCACTGACCAGCCCCACAGTGCCTCCCACACCTCTCCAGAGCTTCTCCTGCCACCAGCTCAGTCTCGCCTGAGCATCGGACACACATTCCAAGTGGCAGGGGAGCAGCCCAACATTTCTGTGCTCAGCTGTGGCCTCTGGGCCATGGCAGGCTTTGGTTCTCTCTCGTCACCTTTGCTATGGTTCATTTTAAACCATTATTTCAAGAAGGTTTTATGTTTTTATAATAATTTCATAGTAAAAACTTTTTTTGTCACATCATCAACAAATTACTAAAATGTGCCAGAAATTATAAAGAATAAATACTCTCATTTGTGGATTAATACTCAGCCATGGACCAGCCCTGTGATGTTCACACTTCTTGCTTGAACTCCCTCTAACACTCTTTATTGTCAGGGGTAAATAGGTCCCTCAAAATAAGTTCTGAAAATACTCAGAATTCTAAACTGTTACTTACTTGCTTTTCATATAAAATCGCTTCCTGCAGTTACTCCCAGCCAGTTACATGCTTTGGATCTTCACAAAATAACAATTAAATAGAACCCAATAGAAAGGAACCAGGAGCGCAGAGTCCTTTGTGCTTTACGGAGAAATAAAACAAAGCAGAACTGCACCTTCCTGACCTTCTCAGGGTATTTCAGCTCTGAGGCAGCTCGGGGGGGATTCTCACTCCAGCCTCTCCCACCTCACAAACTGGTGAGTTCAATGCTGAGAAATTAAAACTGAGTGTGATGAAACCCTGTCGGTAAGAGGTCAGAAAGACAGAGTTTTTTAATCCTCTAGGTGGAAAAACCAGAGATATTGCTTCAGTGGGGTGGAGCTGGCTGTTCACCGGCCACATGATGCCTCCCCTTGGCACCGCCTGTTTTCCACAGATAAGATTCATTTGAGATAATTCCCAGGCTTCCAGTGCAATCCAAACAACGTTTTCCAGATGAGTGATGGCACTGGAGGCTGCTGGTTCCTAAGCACGAGATAAAGGCTGGAGGAGGAGACCCAGCACTGCCCGTGCACCTTCATCGGCCCTGGCCGTGCCAGCTGTGCCCTCCTGAAGGGAGGTCTGGGGGCAGAACCCAAGTGGTTTGAGCTGCACCATCCCGCTGAACAAGAGGGTCACACCCATTTCTCCCCTCCCAGGGAAGTTCTCCAAACCACGGCACAAAATATCTCAAGGGGAGGGACAGATTTCTCCAAGGAAATGGGCAAAAGGGAACCTAAGGGGGTTTTCATGCCCTCCACTCAGTGAGGTACCTGTTCTTTTCACACACACAACTGCAGCTGAAGAGTTTTCCTCCCCCCATGAGACAGGCACAGAGCAAATACGGGTTCTCTGGGGTGCCAGCAGTGTTTCCAGTCCGATCATCTCCAATTTAAATTTCCGTCCTTCTTTTGTCCTTGCAGGAATTCTATAATCCCTCAGCTCCTGTTTTTTCCCCCACAGACAGCTGTGTGTTAACCTGCAGTTTAGTGGGGGGTTTTTTGGTTTTTTTTTCTACTTTGGGAAGGAAAACTGAGAGGGGGATCTGGATCTGCTGGTTGTGAGACTGATCAGCTTTAAAACACAAACGCCCAAGAACCATTGGAAGGGCAAGATGAATTTTTGATATCCACCCTTGGTAGAAAGGCATCAGGGCCTGAAGGAAGGCCAAACTGACTTCAAACGAAAGGAAAGCTTCAAATTTTTATGAAAACTTCGCATTCTTCCAAATTAAATTCTTGCTGATCGCCTGAATAATTCAGGACATGCATCATTTCTCCTCTCCCTGCCTGACAGGCGAGACACTGCTGAAAATCCATTCTGCCCTCCTTCAGGAGCTTCTCTGAGCACATGGAGCCCTTTGCATCGCTCCAGTTACTTCCTTGCCTTTACGGATCCACTCAAGACAAATTCCCATTCCTTTTTTCCCCCTGGATTTATTATCTCCGCAGTGGGAACGCGGCAGCTGATCCCTGCCTTGCCCTTGGGAACTGTCCAGTGGGGGGCTGGGTCAGCTCTGCATATCCAGCAGCAATGGGAACGTTTCCCTCCTCTGCCTGCTGAGGTGGCCTGAGGTTAAACCAGCCCTTGAGATGCTCGGAATGGATTAGGAATTCTGAGCTGGAAAAAAATTAGGGGAAACATCGGAACGCCTTTCTCTTATTTATAAAGGAAAAACACTGCCTGGTGATGGCACTGCCAGTACTTTCATCTTTTCATAAGGGTTTCTTTTGATATAAGCTGTGGTAAATCCAGGGAGGATCTGTATTTATGTGTTACAATGAAAGTTAAGGAAGGACAATTAAAATTAATTTCCTATTCAGAGACGTGAAGTGACTTCTTTGCAATTCATTTACGGTGTCAATGAAATAAATCAGGTTTAAATCTTAAATTCGCAAGACCCATGTGTGGTTTAGATTTCCCGTTTTCCACAAAAATACCTCATGTCATTATTTTCCACCACAACTTTCCCTTAGGAAAAAAAGTTTAGCAAAACAGAGCGCAAAAAATCAATGTTACAACCAGACAATGCAGTGCAGGGATTGCAGGAGGCAAATCCATAGCTTGATTTTAATTTTTTTTTTAAGTAATGGTTAGAATACCAACTTAATTCTGCTTTTCACAGCGTAGCTGCTTTGTATGCCGTGCCCTGCTCAGCTCAGCTGTGCTGCCATCCCCTTAACTGCTGCCCCACTCCTTTCCTCAAGTTTATTAAGAATTATACGTCAGGACACATTACAAATCTGGTTTTATTTGGCCAATTTGGGGAACCGTTTGGGAGAGGAGTTGGGAAGCTTGGATTCAGTAGAAGGCATTCTGCTGCAGGAGACACCTGGGGCTGTGCATTACAATCCTCCCTGCCGGGGTCAGAGGGAAGGAAGGAAAATTCCCTGAGCTCACACACCCAAACTCCTGCTTTTTGTAAGGAGGTACAAAAAGAAATCCAGGGAAAAGACTACTGCAGTCCTTGAGGCGGTGACACAATTGGTTCTAGATGGGATGCAACTAGAAGGAATTAAAAGCGCGATTAAATAAGGGAGAAAAGAAGTGGTGCTTTTATTAAAGCATCACTTGTGCTAATTAGGGAGAATGTTCAGTGCCTGCTGCTCTGTAGGGGCATCATTGTCGTTAATGAGCTCTGAAGGTTGTAGGGGACCTGCATCACTTTCTGCAGCAAAATATTTAGAATTTTGGCTGTCGAAGCCAAGCAAAGAGTAACTTTGGGGCTGCTGAGTTACATGTTTAGATGTCAGAATGCCTGTAACTGTGGCTGGATGGCTTTGCAGATGTTCTGCTGGTGGATGCATCCCTGTCCCTGTGGTCTGCAGGACTCCAAGGCCCTTCCACCCCTCTCAGTGTCAGGACAGTCCTACGGGTTGGGGTTTCTCTTGACAGAAGAGCAATTGCTGCTAAAACTTGGAAAGAAATGGGGCCCATCCTAAAACTGTCTTCTGAACTCTCCAAGTAACACTGTAATTTAGAATTTAAATACTGGCACTTTTGAGGCTTTAAGGAGTGCTGTGATTGGGGTTCTTGTGCTTTTTGGATTGTATTATTTCCTTTACAGAAAAATAAAATTTTAATTCTCTGTCTGGAAACCACAATGGACTCAGTACAAAATGTCCTTTACTGCCTTGTAGGAATTGTAGGGAAATTAATTCAATAACTACTGATGCCAGAAGAAAAAAGTAATTTTTTCTTGTACTTGTAATTTTCTTGTCATTTTTTCGCATACTTTTCTTGTAAAAAGTAATTTTTGCTTGTATTCCTGCCCATGCCAGTAGCATGGAATGAGGATTTTGTGAGAGTCACATCCATTTAATTGATTCAGGAAAGATTGAAGTCATTAGCAATTCCCTCACTGATTTCCACAGAGATAAGCCACGAAATGCTGTCCATTCCCTCTGTGCTCTGGGCAGGGGCCAGCAAACTATGGGGAGAAGGGAGACTCAGAGTGTAGAGCCAACTCGGGGGAGTTTTAATAAAATAATGAGTTTTTAACAGTGGGATTTTTTTTTTTTAAAGCAGATCAAATAACTCCCCCACGTTATACACGTATGAAATTCCATGTTTTTCCATGCCATTGTACCCCTGCGTGTACTGGGGGGGCTCGTGGCTGCACAGGGGTCAGGGATGATCCAAAGGGATGAAAACACCAGAGTCTGGAAAGGAGCCGTGAGGAACATTGTAGATCTCTGTTTTCCAAAACCACCTGCATGCCCTGGTGGTTTTTCACGCAAACAGCTAAAGGAAAAGGGATGTCATTGCGAGTGAAGTTCAGTGCGTGGCCACTTCCAGCACAGGAACCAAACGCAGGACAAGAACGTGGGAGGAATTACCTGTAGCAGTTGTTGTTGTAGTTGTTGTAACTTCCCAGGGCCGTGAGGCAGCCCAAGCAGATGGCGTAGGAGAAGAAGATCTGCGTGCCAGCGTCCACCCACACCTGGGGACACGAAACAGAGGTCAAGAAGGAATCACCTTCGTGCATATACTGGCTGCGAATTTGCAGAGGCAACTCCCCAGGTTAATGCAGTCTGGGAAACCTTTTACAAACCATGACCTTAATAAAAAAAATACGCCTTGGGTGAAATTCCCCTCTCCTTCCCAGGGGTATAAAGCTCAGTTGGTCTTCACAGGTTCAACCCAATGGAAGTAGAAAGTGAGACAGAATTACTGGGGAAGAACCCCACCCAGTATGAATTCTTTAATGGCTTTAGCAGCACTATCAGGTGCTAGTAATTGCAACCTAAATAAGAGCACCTGCATTGATCTAATTCCCATCTGACAGTGATTTATTCAAATTAAAAAATTAAATGTGAACAAATATTCTAAAGACAAAATGTGCTGTTCATAGATAAGATATGAATTAATCTGGGGAAAGAGAAGGGATAACTTATCCAGGGAAAGGAGGTTTTTAGTGGATCCAATTAGGCACAAAGCCATGGTTCTGGTCACTGAACAATTAACAAATAAAGTTCTGTAGAGTTTAACAAGGCAGTAGCTTTATGATATCATTATGGTAACATTTATACCCTAAAGTGTTGCAAACAATTCTAAATGAGGGAAAAGGAAAGGGAAGCCTTGGCTGACACAGATCCTTCTCACAGCAATCTCAGAACATTAATAGGCTTTGTTTGTTTGTTTGTTTACTTTAAAAGTACTCCAACCAAGCAGTTTGTTTCATTTGACCAGCCTGGGTGTGTTCTCACCAGGGGAGAATGTACCCTTGGAACTCCTGGGTTTGCCAGGAGAGCGATGTGTAGAACCCACATTTCCACTTTATTCCAATCCAGTAGATTCCCACTGCTGATTTCCCGTGACAAATGTAAGTCTTTTGTTAAAGCAGAGCAATCAAAGTGCTCTGCAGAGACGTACCAAGGCCCTGACTGATAACCAGAGGCAACGGCTGAGCAGCAGGAAAAGAGGAGAACCAGACAACACAGGTAATGACATCACGACTAATAACAGCAATCAAATACTCGTAAACATATGAAAGGAATGTGTTTGTTTTACAAGTGATCAAGTGAGACCTTAGTCTCTGAAGCTGTTGAGTGTTTCTGTTTAGAAATAACATTAAGGTCACATTCGATTTACATCAGTGGCTTACATGGTTTCGTTGCTGTCATACTGAATAAGACACAGCTGGTTACATCCCAGAGTTCCACCACTTGGTAAGGGAAAACTGCACAGAGAAAGGCTCCTGCCAGACAGGTTCTTTAAGAGGATCCGAAGCTCCCAAAAAGCTGTAAGTAGCAGAGATCAACTGCAAATGCACCGGCAAAAGCTGGGGAGGTGGATCTTCGCAGGGATCCTTCCCCTGCTGTTTCTCCACACTGCGCTGTCGTGGGCTATTGGGGGCACTCAGGGGAGCAACAGCTTTTCCTGTTGGCACACCCAGCTCCACACAGGTGCCATTATTCCTTGGACAGCAAGTCCTCATGGAAACGGGGGCAAAGGAGAAGTGTGCTCTGATGGGAGAGCACACCCCTTTGGAGGACCCCTGTGGCCAGATGGAAAACCAGGCAAAATTCAGGCCACAAGGGATATTATGTCCTTCCAAGAAGCTAATTCTCCTCTAAACACCGTGGCATCTGACAGTGATTCAAGCTAAAAAGTGGCAAATACTTTGTGAGAAACATGTTCTGGAAGCAATGTTCACACATTCTGTAGAAGCTGAATTGGGTTGAAGAGCCATATTGTTTCGCCACATGACACCGTATGAACTCTCCAAGTAACACTGTAATTTAGAATTTAAATACTGGCACTTTTGAGGCTTTAAGGAGTGCTGTGATTGGGGTTCTTGTGCTTTTTGGATTGTATTATTTCCTTTACAGAAAAATAAAATTTTAATTCTCTGTCTGGAAACCAAATGTCCTTTACTGCCATGTAGGAATTGTAGGGAAATTAATTCAATAACTACTGATGCCAGAAGAAAAAAGTAATTTTTTCTTGTACTTGTAATTTTCTTGTCATTTTTTCGCATACTTTTCTTGTAAAAAGTAATTTTTGCTTGTATTCCTGCCCATGCCAGTAGCATGGAATGAGGATTTTGTGAGAGTCACATCCATTTAATTGATTCAGGAAAGATTGAAGTCATTAGCAATTCCCTCACTGATTTCCACAGAGATAAGCCACGAAATGCTGTCCATTCCCTCTGTGCTCTGGGCAGGGGCCAAAAAACTATGGGGAGAAGGGAGACTCAGAGTGTAGAGCCAACTCGGGGGAGTTTTAATAAAATAATGAGTTTTAATAGTTTTGTAGTGGGATTTTTTTCTAAGCAGATCAAATATGCTCACAGCCATACTGTGGCACTAGAAATTCCATCAGAACCTGTGGCTGGTGTTTAAACAGGGAGGAGAAAGTAATTTTATTTTCTGAATAGAATAATACAATCAGCATGGCTTCTTTTGGGTTGTATGCTCAGAGGACCAGCCATGTTTAATTTGTGATCCCCATTAATACTTCAATTTCAGGTTACTGAAATGGCAAAAACTGGTCAACAAAGTGGGAAATAGAGATATAAATGTAGAAACCGCTGGAAGATTTTCAGTAGCTGGAAAAACATGAGAGCTGGACTAACTCTGGTGTATTTTTGCCAGAGGAAAGGACCCATGTCAGAGAACACCCTGTTCATGCTTTATGAACCTTGTAGCTTGAAAATCCTTTGGTTAGTGACAATTAAGTCAATTCAGCAGTGTGCATTCATAAATTTGGGGACTGAAAGTGTTTTATAGCTTCTCTCAGTTCCTGAAGGTGTAACTAAGTCTTTCTTGGTGGTTTTTTTTCATCTCATATAAGAAGTTATCATGTCGAAACATGATTAAAATTAAAGCACCAAACCTTTATTATACCCTAATATTTAAAAAATCCAAATGCCAAAGGGCAGAACTTTTATACCTCCTGTGCCCACATTTTTGCCCCACTGTCACAGCCATTCCCTGGCCATGCCAGGCCCTGCACTGAACACAGCAGCACAGCTACTGCTCCCACCCCTGGGCAGGAATCATTCCTGATGGACTGGGGCTCTTCTCCCAGCCCATGCAATGGAGCTCTCTTCCCAAAGGGACAAGGTGATGTACCCAAGCCTCGGCTCTATGGCACTGCCTGCTTTCTCCATGTGGGAAGGAGGAGTGACAGCGAGAGACTGTGAGTGTCTCCGCTTGCCGTTTTCCGGGTGGGAAGGGAAGAGCAGAGCTGTCTGTGCCCTGGTCCCCACTCCGAGGTGTTCCCACCCTTCACTCACAGCCCTCCTCACTCACATCACGAGCTCACGTGCAGAAGCCTCAGCTGTGGCCTGCTGATAACTCATGCTGGGAACAAACAAACCCACAAAACAGAATAAACAGGGATATTCTAGTTTGCAAAATCCAGCTCTCCAAAGCTGGCAACACCCTGATATTGAGGCAGCCTGGGTAATTGGGCCTTTTTGTGTCTAGGTCTGGGACACAACCTTCATTTACATGAGTATTCTTCTCTCTGCCCAGGGAGATGAATCGGGCTGGTCAAAGGGAGGATCCTGATGTCCGGAGGATCCCTTTGTCGCCGTGGCTGTAGCTCATGCAGTGAATGAAGGATAAAGAAGAAAGAAGGGAGATGTGCTGCAGTGAGGACAACAGAACACTGCTCTGGAGAATTAAATTCTTGCCGTGTCCCTGCTATAAAATTTCTGTGTGACGTTCTGTCCATAAACCACTCAAACCAACCTTTGAAAATGTTCATTAACTGGGTTTTTCTCCTCTAATGGGAGTCCAAAGCGAAGTGCAAAGTTACTGAGCACTCACTGTTGCAGTAAAGGTGAATGGAAGCCCCATCTTGGACAACTTGAAAAAACACAGTATAAAAAAAAAATAAAAATGCACAATTTCAGACTGAAAATCCCAACAGGACTGAGGACCCCTCGCTTCAGTCTCGATGTACATCCTTGTGTCAGTAAGATGGGGTAGTGGCATACCCTGAAAACCAAATAACGGAGGTTTACGAAGCACGTGGAGAGTGCAGAAATGAGTCACTTTGAAAGGCTGAGCCATTCCTTGCGATGATCCAGCTCTATATGGGGTGTATTTACAGGGCCAAGAAATTAATAAAAAGGATAAAACAAAATACTGCTTAGCTCTCCTGAAAGGAGCCTAGCTGGGGCTGCACCTGAATAAAGCAGAGACCTGGGGCAAAACCTGTTGTGTGCTGACATTGATTATTTCCATAATGTATGGAATAAAAATTAGTGTAGCTCACCCGAAAGAATATCATTAGATTCCAAGGTTTTCTCTAACTTTGTGCCTTCGCTTTACTTTCTGTGTTCTCTGTATATATTTTGTATGCGCTGTTTTGCAGCCCTTATGAGATCCTCCCGTGACTGCAGGAAATATCTCTCAGGATAAACTGACTTTATTGGCACATCCGTGAGCTTTTAGAGTCACATCAAACAGCAGAATAACTCAAAAGGTGTAAAATTGCTTTGTGTCTGAGGAACATGAGAAAATTAGGCAGCTATTTTTAGTCTGATCCTCCTAAAAGATATCTAGGTTTGGGGTTTTTTTTTTAAATATTGCAGCACTGAACCCCCTCGGCCACTCCCAATCCCTGCTCCCAGTTATCCTGGTCTGACTTGCAGACCAGGTGGGAGTGATGCAGTTCCAGAGGTTTCTGTGGCTGCAGAAACACCCATGTCACCCTTCTCTTTTCGCAGCCTTCTGAATTGTATTTCACAGATTTCTCAATGGTACCAAACCCTTGTGAGACCGTTCAGGTGACAGTTTAGAGCTTCCGTGCAGTGGCTGAGCCAAAAGAACATCCGAGTTTCTCCGTATGGAACAGGAACAGCAGTTAAGCACCCTGAAGACTCCTACATTAAATAAAATGTATATATTGCTGGTCTGTGTGTCCAGGGCCTTTCCTGCAGGCCAGAGTTGACAGCTCTGTTAGAAATGATGCATGTCAGGGCTGTTTCTGTTTGTGCCCACACTCTTCAATTTGTTCCTGGGCCATTAATTCCACATGGAAGCCCAAGTAGCACTCAAATATGCATCCCAGAGGGGTAGCATCATAAATACATACCTTTTTTCCCCCCTCATTCTTAACAGTGAGACTGAACACCCACTTGAGCTGCAAAGCTCAAAGCATCCTTAGCTACAGGGTGCTAGAGGACAATGCCATCCTGAAGCACCGTCTGAGAACACGGGAGAGCTCACAAGCAGCTTAAACACTGCTCTCGCTCTTTAAAACATGATGTTCCCAATGTTGACAGTCATTTATTTCCCATTTTGTTATCAGAGAATGAGCAATCACTTCAGGTTTTCTTTTAATTTAAATAATTCATCACTTTTTGATGACTCTCAGCAGTGTCTGCGTTTTAAAAAGAAGTTTGCCTTTGGTTTCAAAAGAGAATTTTAGAAATGAAGCCTTTGCTGGCAGGAGATAACAAATGAAATTTCAAGGAAAAGGCATAGAAAGGTTGCAGAATTTTATCACAATAATAATGCCTGAATAAAACAACCTGTTGCCAAATAGGTTTATGTGGGATAGGACTGGAAGATACAAAATTTGAGTCTTGATCTTGAAGTAGCACCTGCATTTAATGAGTAACTCCATCAGAGATGAGGTAATGAACAACATGTTTAATTATGCACACTAACAGAAGCTATTGGAGAATCTAACCCTTTCAGAAGTAACCCTAACCCAGGCTTCCTTCCTCTCCTCCTGCCTCTGGAAGGAGGCGAGGGTGTTTCAGGGAGTGCTGCCTTTGGCCATGCCAACCACAGCTCCAGGCACTGCTGCAACAGGTCACAACAGGGCTAATAATTTCTGACATGAAACTGTAGGAAAACCCAAAATAGATGCTGAGAAAAACATGATAAAAAAAAAAAAAAAACAAAACCAAAAAAAACCAGACTCTAATAGCTTTGGGAAAAAGCCAAAGACCCAATTTCACCCCCCCTGTCATCTCTGACAGCCTGGGTTTTGTTTTTCTATGGGTTCATCATTCAGGCTGTTTTCAGTTCCCAGCTAAAATACCTGACTGGAAGGAGCTGGAACTGAAAGCCAAGGGAACCTTTGTGCTGTCACAGGAAGCATCAGGCGCTCGTGCCGAGCCTGCACACACAGTTCAGGGAACTCTCACACTGACAGGCAGATCCCACCAAGACGTTTCGACCTTGCAAAGTCCACCTGTGACCTTTCTTCCATCTCCTGATTAAAATACCTCGTTTTACATAGAAACTCGTAAAAACGGTCACGATTGTACACATGAAACTAACACAAATAACTCAGCTATATCAGAAAACCCCGAGCCATGTTCATACGTAATGCTGTTTTTCCTGCAGAGTTGCTGACATACAAATCCTGAGGCTCCTGGTTGTAACTGCTCCTTGTAGCAAACAGCAGGACTCCAGAGCCATGAGACTCTGCTGCTCACAAGAATATTTGGATTTTAAGAACAGAGAGAGCACACACTCTCCTGCCACAGGGCAGTGCCACACAGCCTGAAGTTTCCCAGGGAGCTTTACCATTTATTCTTCATGAGACTGTTTTTTCCACCCTGAGATCCCGTGCCTCTTTTAAAAAGGACAATATCATCACCGAGATGAACTTCTGACAACACCAGGACTGAAGGTTATTCTGCTGATTGCAGAGTGCCTGCACAGGGCAGAGTAATGTTCAACTGTAAAAATCAATCCCTAAATTGCACCTTATTCCATTCCCCTGCTACGAGTTACAGTTCTATTATAAAAGTATCTACCAAGAAAAATGCTGAAATAGATAGCAGTGGAGGACTGAGAATTCTACCCTCGATCTTATTCCAATTAAAACAATTTTTGGGGGTCTTTCTCATTTTGAAGAACATTCAACTACATCCCAGCCTATTGTGCTGGGCACGGTTTGGCACGGCTGGGAGCGGCAGGAGAGCACCCCAGGGTGAGAAAAGGGCTGGGTATGCACACACTGGGAAGGAGGAAGGCAACATTCCCATGACATCCCACCAGAAAAGACAGACAGGGATCCACTTTGGATGTTTTCCATGCAGGATGCCTTGTCAGATGGATGGAGAAGAGACCAAAGCACCGTATTTGCCCCAGAGGCCACACTGAGCGGAACGTGCATCGCCTTTAGATTCTGGCGCACCAAGTGCAAAAGACAATTCACTGCCATCAACTGAAATCTCTGTTCAAAGGCATAAAAAAAGAGAATTAACCAGCTCACATTTATCCTTCAGTCACTCTCTTGCAATCAGCTGAATTTTTCTCCCTCAATAGCAGCTGACACAAAAATCAGCTGAATGTCTGGGCTATACAACTGCCAAAATACAGAATTCCGAGGTCAGAGTTCTGTTCTATTCTGGCAAACAACCCAAACACTCAGAAGATGAAGACATTCAAAGGGAATGAATCTATTCCTTGCGTGCATTCTGCTCTTCTCCTGACAAGCAGTACACTGACAATGCGCCTTATTACAACGAATCCTGCAGGCAAAATCAAAGAGGGAAGAAAAAACTTTGGTATTTTAATTTTCCCATATAATCCACGCAGTTATTGCCCCTGCATTGTTTTTCATATTTGACTATAAAATAGTCTTGGTATATGTTCAGTTTTTAAAAAAACCCCTATGAATCTTTCCAACAGAGTTAATATAAAAAGACATGTTTGTTTAGAAATCAGACCAAAAAAAAATAAAAAATCACAAAATCAATTAATCTCTGAGGTCACAATAAAAACCCTTTTGCTGAGTAGGGAAATACAGGTTCTCATTTGGAACTGGAATCTTGGAACAACCAGTGGGCAGAACAGACTCTTTTAATTTTTATTTACAATTTTAAAGCGACTGTTTTTGAGTAGAATATTACTTTAACTGAAGGCACAGGTTAAAGCCTCTGAGAACTTTTATAATAAACCATTCTGGATGTTGCGGCCTCACCAAATACACTTTCAATAGTCGTTCAGCATACTTCTGATACACTTATTTTCCATTCCCTTTAAAAGTAAACTTCCAATGTTTCTTTTCCTATCCACACTTATTGAACCTGTGCTAGAAAAGCGTGAATGTAGAAAAATAAGGCTATAAATCAGAGCGTGCACTGACAACGTTCCTGTCCTTGGGCTACTTGAAGTGGCAACTGAGCTGACAGTCACTGATGTAAAAGCGCGTTGGGTGTGATGTCGTGCAAGTGGAGCTCAGCTCCTCCAGGCTCATCCAGAAGGCAGGAACAGAACCAAAATATCCCTCAGCTGTGTCCGTGAAGCCTCGGGCACCTCCAGGGAATCGTGCCTGGGGGTGAAGCTTTGCTGCCCGTCTTAGAAAAAGCAAAGGAAAAAAACCTGCTGGACCCGAGCACGCTGGCACCAACTGTGTTACCTAAAATAAATAAGCTCTTTAACCCCTGCCCCCTGTCCCCAAATGCCTTCTTGGGGAGGGGGGGGAAATAAAAGAAAAAGAGAAATTATCTCGTTGCTCTCTCATCTCAGCGGGAAATGCCATTAAACGGGGAACTAAACCCAAACAAAATATGAGCGGTGTGTTGTGGGGACGCAGCGACAAAAACGTTGAGTTTTGGATAGGGGAGCGAGGCTGTCGCTGGAGTTTACTGCCCGGGGCTTTTTAAACAACACGGCTTGTGAAAGCGCAGCCTTCATTAGGGCAGGAAAACACAACTTCAACGAGCAGGCAGCAAATGGCTGAATTAAGCTCTTTTTCCCTCTGTTTGGTGGTAGCGATTCCCAAAGGATTCAAAGTAGGTTAAGGGAATAATGGAACAGCTATGTTTCCAGTGTCTACCTGACAACGGCTTTTGTAGCAGTGAATAATTACATGAAAATCACTTCCTCTCCACCTCTCTTTGGGGTTTCTCTTGGTTGCTAAGCAGTGCATCTCCTACCTTCTGCTAATGCCCCTTCCAGGGCCTGAATGCACCATATTCATGCCGAGAATGGAAGCTGAGGGGGAGAAGGACCTAAATACTCCGAGTTTTGTTTATTCATTGCTGCCTTTGGAGACCAGCACTATAGCTCGGATTACTTTACGCATATTTAAATGCTAATTTTCCTCGCTGGCTGCCAAGTACCACCCTGCTAAAATGGGACAGGGCCTTCCCCAAGACAGGAGCCACACCAGTAGCATGTTTCTGTGGGGGCAGCCAATGTGGAAAAGTCAGGGGCTGAGGGTCCTTCAGGGCCGTGGAGGAGGAATCCTTTTATTCCCCCACAGTGTTTTGTGGCTGAAATGGTGTTTTTTATAAGACCGGTTCACTTCGCTGAGTTCCTCAACGCAAAACTTCAGGGTTATCTTCATTGCCTTGGAGTGATTCCAAAAGAAGGAGCCACGAGGTGCTGTTGAACTTCCCAGCCTGTGGAACCCTGAGTTTAGGGGGCATAAAACTCTTCCCTGTGAGGTTGGTGAGGCCCTGGCACAGGTTGCCCAGAGAAGCTGTGGCTGCCCCATCCCTGAAGTGTCCAAGGCCAGGTTGGACAGGGCTTGGAGCATCCTGGGCTGGTGGGACGTGTCCCTGCCCATGGCAGGGGGGTTGGATCTGGGTGGATTTTGAGGACCCTTCCAACCCAGGCCATGCTGTGCTCGTATGCACATCAAAACAAGAACTAAATATTATCCAAAAATCCCTTCCCACTGCAGAGTGCTGGCTAAGTGGGACTAGAACGTTCCCTTCACAGAGCAAGGTTTTGGGGGTTTTCACAACTCTACAAACTTCAATTTCAGTCTTCTGAGCCTGCAATTCACTTTGATGATGGGCTTGTCCGTGTACATCCTCAAAGTTACCTCACTCAACCTGGTGAAAAATGAGGCCAGAGGCTTTGGAATCACATCCCAGTCAACCTATTCTGACAGCAGGGCCCAAATCTCTTTAAATATATTCCAGTTTTCCATTATTTTAGTTCTGAGAATACAGTAAGGAGATGTCTGACAGCGTGAGGTGCACAGAATATTCAAGAGATATTGCTCATATCAAAACATTTATGTCCCTATGATGAACAAATTCTGGAGGGAAAAAAGTTGCTGGAACAGTTGTTTTGTGTCTGAGTGATAAGAAATTAAAATTGTCTTGGGCAGCTTAAATTTGGGAATCTGGCAAGCTGGGAACTTCTTATTGATAAGAGCTGGAATGCCACTGAATCACAGTATCTCTTGGGAGTGTTTCCACTGACTCCTTTCCTGTGAGTGCAGTCCAGATGGGCAGAGTTCAGGCCAGCGGGATGGTCCCCGTTGTGCCTCTGTGGTGGAGCCCCTTGTATCGACAGTTCTTGGGTAGGGAAAATGATCCCACATTCCAGACAGGTGAAGTCCCTGACTGCTGAGCATCCTCACGTTCCAGTTGGGCTGCAGAGCCCTCTCGCAGCGTGCCTTAAAAGCATCAGAAGTTTTGCCTTCTTCCTACATTTTTGCTGTTTAAGACTTCAGGCATTTGGAAAAAAAAAGTGGGTTGTTTTTGATTCCGTGCATGATATGGAAAAACCAAAAAGAGCAGCCATTGCCTTTCTTTCCCTTTTCAACACAGAGTGTAGTTTCAGTGTCCCAGAGACACCAGAATTTAGGAGGCCCGTTGGGGAGCATGTTAATGTCACTTCCTATAAATAATCAATAGAGATGCTCAATTTTTTTAAAATGAGTGCAAGAAGCGCAGTTAACTAATTTTTAAACTGAGGGTGTTGATTAGTATTCCACTTTACTAAAACACTACCAGCAAATGATCACAGAATGAGCTATTTGGCAGCTCCCACATAGCCCATAACATGCTCAGGGGAGTTTCAAAATATTTACACTCGCTCGCATTGAGGCATTGGTGGGAGAGGTCACCCTGGCTAATTTCTGCAGCATTTTGGATCCAAACCAAGATGGTTTTAAGGTCTCCCTACTGAATGCTTGAACATTTTACAGTTCAATTTAAACAGGTAAAGCTCTTGCAGTGTTAGGGCACAAAACTTTAAGGAAATTTTCCCCTCAATTTCCAGAGGCCAAGTTTTTACCTTACTAGTTTTTACAGAATTTGAATTCAGAATAAGAAATGCAACTAACAGACCAGCTTATTGCTTTCTTTTGCTTGCAGAAATATTTATCAAGTTAAAGTTTGAAACATAAGAAGAGTTAATAATATATATTCTACTATTCTAATGTAACATTTGGAAATTTATGGGCTTGAGGACACAATATGCAGAGTAAAAATTAAATAAAAAATACTCATGCCTTACATTATAAAGACTTTAAAACTGAGCTGGGTTGGAATAATCAAATGCATTCTACAAATTCTTATCTAAACAAAAAACAGCTCTCAGGAACATATTTAAATTTTCTAAGCAGTAAATCAAAGTTTATCTCACCAAAGCTTATGTGTGCTCATTATAGCTTTGTTCACTAACAAAGTGTCCCTGACACCACAAAATAATTCCTTGACTGCAAATCTCATAAAGAAGGAACCCTGAAGGTGGCAGTTGGGTACAAGGACAATGAATTTGGTCAAATAAGCTTATACAGGGGCTCTACCCTTATACACACTGTCACTAAGACAGAGACGTTCCCTGTTAAGGTCACTTCATGACCTTGGCTCACTCAAGGTGTTCATTCTGCCTTTGCACATGCACACAAACATCTCATTAATTCCTGACTCAAAGAACCATCTTCGAAGGGAGAGTTTGTCCCCAGGGCTACACGTGAGTGCATTGTTTCCATGTACCAACGCTGGATTTTTTTACCCAGGTTGCCTCTGCAAGGAGGTGTAACAACTTTGTCCCTTGGAGGAGGGAGTGGAGACAGGCCCTGTAGATACAGGGCAAGAACAGACAGAGTGGAAACAGCTCTCTTAAAGAGGAACCTCCCTCCAAGAGAGATTACTGTTCCTAATTTTTTTTAAGGGGTCGGCAACCCTATGGTTGAAGGTGATGGAAGCCTATTTTGATTTACAAAAGCATTTTGGAAAAATCTGTCACCGAGGGCTCTTCCGAAAAATTAGGCAATTGTGGCTTTAAAAAGTCATGGCTGGAAAAAGCTCTAGGGGACAATTTTCTGGAAGGTCTGAGAGGACAAGCTAGCCATGAGCCAACGGTGTGTCCCTTGGGCAAAGATGACCAACAGGATCCTGGGCTAAGCATGAGGAAGAGCGCATGGAGAGAGGTGGGGGATCCTTTGACTCTGCCAAGCGCCCCCAAGGACTGGGGTCCCAGTTCATGAGACACACACACTTACTGGAATAAGTCCAGGGAAAGGCTACAAATATGACTAAGGGACTGTTGCATCTACCACGAAATCAGCGGCTGGAAGAGGTGGGAGTGTTCAAACTAGGGGAGAGAAGACTCAGGGAATGGTATCAATGTGTATAGACGCCTGGTTGGAGGGAGTAAAGAAGAGGGAATTGATGTCTTCTCAGTGGTGCTGATAGTTGGACAAGAGGCAAAGGGCACAAACTGAAACATAAAATTCCATTTAAACTTAAGGAACAACTTCTATGGTGAGAGTGTTCAGGTTTCCCACAGAGAGCTTGTGGAGTCACCACCCTTGGAGAACTCAAAACCTGACAGGACATTGACTTTGGTGGTGCTGGCAGCACTGGATTTATGGTTGGACTGAACAACCTGTTCTAGCTCAACCTGCTCTGGGAGGGAAGGTTGGACTGGAACATCTCCAAAGGGGCCCTCCAGCCTCAACTACAATGTCATTCTTCATGGAACAGACTGGGGTGCAATGTCAGTGCAGTCTAGCAAGTCATGAATGAGAAGGCAAATATGAACAGGGACATTGTTCACTTTTACTTCCAGGGTAAGAACTTTTGAGTCATCAGATGAAGTCTCTTGGAACCCAATTCAAAACAAATTGAAAGAGGTAGCTCTTCCTGACACAATCAACAGACCTCTGGAACTTGATGTGAAGAGAGATTGGGGATACCAAAAGTTCTTCACAGGCTCTGGAGGAGATCAGAAAACTTCATGGGAGGGAAATCCATGGAGGATTTTGGAACATAAAAAGTCTCACAGACTTCAGGACATCACCTGAGCTGGAAACACTTGGCTGTCCAAAGAACTCAAGAGACAAAGATCGTATATTCCCCTAGGAATCCTCTCCGTCCCACTGCTGGAGACAGAAGACTGGGCTAGATGATCTTCGTTCTAAGTAAGTTTTTATGGAAAGCGTAATCTTAGGTACTTTCAAATAATTTTGCTTGTTGCTTACCTTTATGATCCCTCTTTTCCTGAAGAAATTCTCGTGTCGAGTTGACTGTCCATTCCACTAAGTATTCCCTATTTTCTTATACTACTAACACTACCTATTTTCTTACACTTGTTTCTGTAAGTCTCTTAATCTGTCAGCTGATAATGTCAGTACACAAACTAGAACTATTATGTTTCTGTGCCTGTACAAATTCTGGCACAACTTCCTCCACCAACAGACCAATAAAAATGATGACTAATTGCCATCCAAGGATTAAAGCTATAAATTACACAATGTGTCTGCAGCAACCTGCCACTAAAGTGTTATTTCATCTGCAAATAAGCGTGTTCTGACTAGTTGGCATTTACTTCATCTTATTTTATAGTAGGGAGACAGGAACTTGCACCAGAAGCCACTGGAAGCTGGACAGAAATTCTCCAGCAGAAACAAGCAGGAACCCCAGGTTATATGTGGACTCTTGTGTTAAACAGTTCACAGTTGACCCATCCATAATTAATCGAATTAATTTATACTTTCAGCCTCCCACATCCTCTAGCAGGGAGTTCCACCGTTTAGTTATTCATTGTATGAAATGGCACTTTCTTTTGTGTTTTTCTAAACCCACTACATCTCCATTTTTATAGACTTTTGCCAAGCCCAGGGCAGGGTTCCAGGAGGACCTCCTGAGTTCCTGGCCGAGTGCCACCCTAACAGTGCATGGCGCCTTGGCTGCGGAACCAGGAGGGCTGAGCTCCAATCTCAGGTTTGACAGGGTGGAAAAACTTTTTCTCTTTTTTTTTATTTTCTTTGCCTTTTCACCAAAAAAACCAGCCCACCAGGGATTGTTGGGTATGTAGTGCCCTACAGAGCTACCACTGCTCTTTAATGAGCAAATGACTCTTCTTACGACCATCACAAATACAGCACAAATCTCTGAACAGCTACGCCGCCTACTCACCTTTCTACAGTGTCACCAAAACTGTGGTCCACCTTCCAGTTAACACCTACCTCCACTATACTTTATTTTTTGAAAAAGCAAACAATTGAAAAAGCCTGAAGGCCAAAAGGAAAAATGAAAATTTAAATTCACCTGGAACATCTCTGGAAAATGCCTCAACTGAAACCGGTATTTACTAAATCAATTAAAGGTGCCAAGTGGCAACTTCCGACCTACAATTCCATTACACAAAGAAACACTTAATTGAAGACTGCATTGATTTCACACTGCCCACATAATAGCCTAAATATTGCCCTTCACATGCATAATAAGTACTGAATGCTTAGGCAGAATAAATACTAAAGACGTAATTAAAAGTTAATTATCTTTTCTAAATAGTAATCTAAAACCACAGATCTGGTGCAACCTAATCCTTCGAATATTGGTTCTGACAATATAGGTCAACAATCCAAAAGGACAGACAAGAAACTATACAATTTTATTATAATTTAATCACATTTCAGTCACTCAGCCTTCAGCAAAGCTACCGATGTGGATAATCCCATCCCAGCTAAGCAAAAAATGCCCCAGAAAGTTATGAAAACCATGTAGTTATCCCAGAGCATTAATCACTTCAGCAAAACATCTTAAATCCTCTTTTCATTTGAGAACTGTCCTTTTCTTTTTAATATGACTTAAGACAACAGAATGCAAAGGATTCGAATTTACTATCGAGGTACTAGAGCACAAATGTTTTTTTCACTACTCTATAAAAGATAATTATTTGGATATAAATACAGAACAAAAGCATGGGTACGTTCAATCAGTGCAGAGACACCCATGCCCTGTTTTAATTGTTGCCAAAACGAGATGCTCAGGGAAAGACCAGAACAAACCTTTACCAAACCAATAAATTCCGACCATAATCCAACCATAATCTAGTCAGTTTCAGTCTGTCTCACAATTCAACTGACTGTAGTACAATGCAGCGGGAATGTTCTCCAAAGACCTCCTCTGTATGTCTATGCCAAAAACCATATATATTTATTTACTGCAGCCTCAAAGACTCCGTATTCACAAACAGAATCCCTGCTTCTTTGTTCTGTAGCCTCATCCTCCTTGAATTTCACCAACGATGAAAAGCAAATCACAGTTGTTAATTTTGGCAGTTTTGGCATTTATAGAATTGTAGAATCAGTAATTTAAACTTTAAATTCATCTCTCCCCATACTCTTAACTCGCATGAAAGTCAGAAGCCTCCAATCCCGAATGTGGAAAGCCTTGTAGCATCTTCAGTAGCCCAAGAGCACATCTAGAGAGGGTGTGCAACCAAGATCTCAGGGAAGGAATTTGGTGGGGGACCTCAGGGCAGGTGGCCTGGCCCTTGGCTTGTCCTGTGGAATGGGACAGATGGGATTCTGAGGAAGAACGACCATGGCCATGGCTCAGGGACTGTGGGGGCACCACCACGTTGATGCAAAGGCGATACCTTGGGGTGTGCCACCGGCTCTGTGTCCCAGAGTTAATTGCTGCTGAATGGGAGCTGGAATTGCTTGGAACCAAACCAAGAGCCTGGCACCTATCCAGGATTACGTGCCAAGAATCTCTGAGATTACTCGAGCAAGCTTAGAGCAACAATTCACCCAATCAACCTCAGATCTTAAGATTTAATTTGTTTTCAAGGGGCGTTTGGGGCTTCTCATTGTTCTTACTTACATGTCACCGAGACTCCCCCTGATTGTTTAAGGTAAGAAGCTACTGACAGCACCCAGCTCAGTACACTTAAAAATCAGAACGAGCTCCCTAGATAATTTTTATAATTTTTTATATAAAAGGAGGGATGGAGAAAGGCAAAGCAAAGGAAATTTCGTTTAGACCTACAGGTATAAGGTTGTCTTCTCTTCCCTGTAACAGATTTGTGTGTGAGAAGTTGGTTGGGGAAAAAAACAATGTACTGCTGATCTCCCGGGCTTGTTTGAAATGTTTATTTGAAGTGTTCGGAGTCTTTGTGCTGGTAAATGCTTTCCTCATACCCAGCCAGGAGCAGAGAAAGATGTGTAGATCTTTCCAACCCACAAACATCTTTGATGCTGTGTTTGTTCCACGGATTCACTTCTTCCATGTTCCCCCTCCACTTGAAAGCTGAGATCTCTAATTTACAGTACAATAGGATGGCAAAAGATAAAAAAAGGGACTTTGGTTTATTTCTAGTCCTTTCCCACTTGCTGCCAGCTCATTTAGTCTTGCCTTCTTTGCCTGTATATTTTGGTATTATCTATCTCCTACTTCTGGTTGCATCTGTACGACCACACAACTAAAGCAAAGATTTAAGCCAGAACATAAACCCCCAAAACACCTAAAACTCCTTGAAAACTAAACTACTCCAAAATCTGCAGGGAAGTGGAGTTATAAAAACACAAAAAATACATTAATCAGTGATACATCGGCACTAAAATCCATTGCCTGGTCGGTCTCAGAATACACCTGGAATTGAACTACTGCTGGTTTATTGAGCCTCTGCCTCAGCTGAGAATCTGCCTGTGCCCTGGCTGGGAGACAGTCATTGCAAGGGCTCTGCAGAACCAGCAAAGAGGATTTTATTGGAATTTTATATACTCGTTATGCAAACGGTGGGTGACCATTTCCCTCTCCTGCTGACGGAACCACAAGCCACGTTCAATACAACAGCTCTGCACCACCTGCTTTGGTGTTAAGATCAAGGTAGAGAACAGATAATTTTCATTTGTAATCCCTAATCCTGGGTGACCATTTCCCTCTCCACTGATGGAACCACAAATCACGTTCAATACAACAGCTCTGCACCACCTGCTTTGGTGTTAAGATCAAGGTAGAGAACAGATAATTTTCATTTGTAATCCCTAATCCTGGGGCCCGTTTTCTGCCTTCCTTCAAAGGACGGTGACTCACTGAGTGCCATTTCCCCACCTCCACGTTTTTCAGCTCTTCAGTCTTTTCCCACCTACTCTCTGCTCGCTTTCATGGGTGGATAAACAAGTTCACTGAGACCTCCCGGCTGGGAAAGTACCAGCTTCCACTATACCTTTGTGTGAACATCCCTCAGAGTCACCGTGTTGGTTTTTTTTTATTTTACACAGAGGGATTTAGAGTATTTTAAAAGCATGAGTTGTTTTTGGAGTGACAGCAGCTGTACACCCGACTGGCAAATTCCAGTAAACAAGCCACTCAACATTCACTGAAATTCTGCTGCGAGCCTGGTCCTTTTTGAAAAGAGCTGGGCAGTGGAAAAACTTGGTTTGTGCCGCCGAGCTGGCAGAAATGTAAAGTAGAGCTGAGATGGAGACAAAAAAAGGGATAGAATTAAAAAATGCCATTTAGGAACTGTATACAGGACCTCACTTCTTGACTACTGAGAGTACTGACATTGATCAAATGTTTAATTTCACAGAAGAGTGAAGATTAGGTGTAATTTGCATCATTTGCAAATTTGTGACAAACAGCAGAAGTGTCTGGTTAAATACTGAAAGGTTATTTTGCGAAGCCAAATGTTATTTCTCTATTTCTTAAATGAAGCATTTGATTTTGAATTCTTAAATCAGATTTTGTTTCAAAATCTAGTAATAATAGTAAAAAGAATTAAAAAAAAAAAAACCACCTGTTTAAAATTTTTTTTTTTTTTAAGATTTGGCCTGTGTGAAATGTATTTCATTTTTTTTCTGGTAAAATATCAGTAAGCAAACACAGAACTCTGATTCAAGTGTTCGCTGTAAAGGTCACGAGTTGACCACAAACAAAGGAAAGACCAGTGAACCTTCATCCCAACCTGCACCAACATCTCATGATTTCCTGCCAAGTTTGGAACACATTTGCTCAATGCATTTTTATTGCCCCTCTCTGCAACAGTTGGATCCTTTTTCCCCTTCTCTTTATTTACAGACCTAATCTGAAGCAGCAGTTCTGGGCTGGCACTGCTGTGACAAAGCACGTTGTTGCTTCTGGTCGCCAGTGGCATAAAAAGCTATTTTTGCAGCCAGGATTCTGGTGCAAATGGTCACAGAATGCTCAGTTTATTGAGCCCTGGTGTTTAAAGAGTCTGTCTACAAACGTCCATAATGGGAAATATGTTAACATACGGAAATTAAGACTGTGAACTCAGTTAGGGAAGATACCTCTAAAAAATATTAATGACCTTTGTAGGAATTCCTGTGTCACAGAGTTTTCTGGAATTTAACATCGGCACAAGAACATTTCTTTCTTTAAAGACTCTTATTTCAGAAGAAAGAATATAAATTCTATCCCCAAGTCACATAATGAACCACAGCAGAAAGTGACATTAAGAAAACACATTGATATCCCAGCTTGTAATTCGTTGTCAGGAGCAATTTTGAGGATATAATTGTAGTGTGTGTATAAACATCTGATCAAGCACGAGGTGGAAACAAGTACGCAAAGCTTGGTAAAGCTGTTGGTAATCAATCCAACTTCAACAGCCTCAGCCAAAACCTTACCAATGCAATGGAGGTGCTTTGTCCATAAGGGAGGAATAGCCAACAATTCAGCACAGAGTGGAGAGCATCAGGAAGTCCCAGCTGCCAAAACACACCTCTCCCCACCTTCCCAGTTTGCTCTCCTGGATGTGGGTCCTGGTTGGGACAGTCCCTGATGGGAGGGACAGTTTGTTTTCCCCCGTATATTAGGGCAATGTGCCAGCAAGTGCCCCCACTCAGCTGCCACCTTGCCTTCCCAGCCTCCCTCTCCTGGCTTTCCATGGTTTTTTTCTCTCTTTCCCGCACTTCCCCTGCAGTAAATCCCACGTGCACACCAAGTGCCGTATGAACTATGTGCTGGTGGATACAAAAAGCCTGAGAGGAAGAGGGAAGAGCAGGGGTAAGGCAGGGGTGGCTGCAGGACAGCGCAATCCCACCCTGACCTGATCCTTTCTGCCTCCACAGTTCGGATTTCGAGGAGTTCGGGGAATATCTAAAGGGGACGACTTCGGTACCGATCCCCTCTGGGCTGCTTCTGGGGGAAGAATGGGTTACCCTTGGTGCATTTCCTTCCAAGCCCATGGGAGGCTCCTCTCCAGGCTCAGAGCCAACCCTACAGTGGGACACCTCTGCTAGGGCAGGTCCTGGGGTGGACACTCCTCTGCAAATGTTTGCCCAGCCTTGTTGGTGGATTGCTTTGAGGACTCAACTGGTGTTCCAGTTCTAGGATGGAGATTCAAAGAGCCTTGGGAATGTCGGGGGGGGATTATGAAGCACTTTTTCGAATGGGTCTTCCAAGAATAACTTTTAGGAACGCTTCATTTTCTTATACAGTAAATTACAGATCTGCTGCACGTCATTCCACTGGTGCAGTAATCTTCCCTTTCACTTTTTTCTCTCATTCCTCGGGAATAACAGGATTAACAAGGCTCCTATTAGCAGTTCTTTAAATAACCATCCATTTCTATGGCATCATAAACTCACTTGTGACTGTCACAGAAGTAGCATGGAGTATTTATTTGCTTCACTTACTGATTCACTCTGTAAGCTCCCTTATTATTATTACCTCGTTAATATCCGTATGTCACTTTGCACTTTTGGTACCGATTTTTGAGCATATATTTTTAACAACAGCTTTTCTTTTCCTGGAAGACTTGACTTCTAAAGCAGCTGACAGGATGAAATCATTGGTAGTATTTGTAATTCTTTAAATGTTCCTGAGACTGTTAATTAATTTATGCATCGAATGACCCTTCAGGTTTCTCTAGTGCTTCTTTTCAGGTACCTGCGTGAAAACAGGGGGAAACCTCTGCCTGTTATGCCAGTACACCGAGGTAATGTGTGGATCCTGTCTCCCTCCAGTGGCACATCACACCAGCCATGAAGTCCAATATTAACGTGCAATCAGAGCTTCCCTGAAACTCGGATGATGTCTCTCCGGTGCCGAGGTTGCTAAGGGGTTGCAGGGATAGCTGGAAGAGATTCCATGTGGCCCAGAAGTCCCAGAGAAATTACAAAATGACCCCATTCTTTCAACAAGTCTCTTCTCGCTGCCAAAATCTGCTCCTGCCTGCTCAGCTTGCTGTTGCTTCTGTAGCAATGGCAAAAAACCCACAAGGAGAGACCACAGGGGGAAGGAGGCAAACTATTCATTCAGGGCTTGAAATAACTCCCCAAAGCAGCAATTGGACTTCAGAAAGCACATTTGCTACACAAAAATTAACAGCCACAATTTTCTGCTGTTGAATAAACCAGAGTTGTCTGCTGAAGCATGACGAGATGTGTCGTGTTCACTCACACATCCCAACAGCACAGCAATGATATATGGAATTCAGACTGTGCCTTTCCCACAAAAATACACCCAAAACCTTTGCACAGTGCCACAGCTTGTGTGGTGAGCAAACACGAAGGTGCTCCACGCATCAGAGTATCCTTTTTTTGTCCCAGGAGAAGACCCCAGATGTTTTCACCCCATCCTTTTGAAATGGATGTTCCCAATTGCTGTAATTCCCATTCCCTGCCCGAGAACACCATGCATGAGCAGGGGAAATGCCATGTGCTCTCACACTTCCCCTTCAGGCTGTCTTTGGGGGAAAAGGGAATGGTACCCATGCCAGGAGCCACTGAGAGGCTCGTTAAGCATCTCTGCGATTTCTTGGTCCTCCTATTCTTTAAAACCACATAAATTCGTAATGCAAAAGTTGTAGCACACACTAAATGAAAGAGTTCCTCATTAGGGAGGTTATAAACTGCACTGTAGGGCAAAATGTTTCTAGGCATCGTCCTGGGCTACATTTGGGCTTCCCTTTTAATTTCAAACCTCAGTAATTTGTAATCGTGGTGTGAACAGCAGAGCTGGAGAAGAATTAATTCATTTTCCAGGTTAAATTTTAAAACTTTGGGTAAAGACTTCCTCCTTAACAGCAACACAAGAGTCTCCAAAAAGCAATAATTTTTATCCTTTCATTAAAAGAAAGGTTTGAAATTCAGCTTTCGTATCACGTGGACAAAGACTGTTCAAAGATGTATGTAAAGGGGAAGGTGTATTTATACACACAATAAATTCAGCTGAGGATTTTCATACTTTCAGCGCTTGTGTGAATTTCTGACTTTGCACAGGTTTTTAAATTTACTGCAACTCACTTGTCGGTGTATCACAACTGGCTGGGTCAGAAAGTGAATACAGAGAATGGGAAGATACTGGTAGGAAAAAGAAGAGTCAGTTCTGTGACTTTCAGCAGAACTGTGCCAGGGTGATGGGAACTCAACACCCTCCTCTCATTACTACTTTTCCCCAACTAAATGTTGGCTTAAAAAAAAAATAAAAAATAAATGGCTGCACAAAGTCTTATTATGGTGAAAAAATGCAGTAAATTGCTGAGGGTAGTACTGGAATTAGAGCTGTTAAACCTGTGAGCTGCCTCTGAACCATTTCTCCACATCCTATGCCTGAAAACCAGGCTGAGCGTCCAGTACTGAATGCGGCCAATGAGGCAGATTTCTAATGAGACTGCAAGTTTCTCACATACAGAATCGTGGAATCATTAAGGTTGGAAAAGACCTCTAAGATCATTACTTATCGCGTTTCCAAACAACAAAAGCATTCAAAAATTCTTCAGCAATTAGACATCACTTCGTTGCCAACCTATGACAATTCCTAGGTTTCTGTTTTAAGGATCAGAATGCTTAGATGCAGTGCAGGTCAAAAATCCACCACCCAGGAGTCCCTGAAGTGCCCTCGATTTTCTGAGCATGAAACCACCCAAAAATGAAATTAGGATTGGTCCTATAATCTTTCTTTTCTTTCTTTTCTTTCTTTTCTTTTCTTTCTTTCTTTCTTTCTTTCTTTCTTTCTTTCTTTCTTTCTTTCTTTCTTTCTTTCTTTCTTTCTTTCTTTCTTTCTTTCTTTCTTTCTTTCTTTCTTTCTTTTTTTTCAAAATGAAGCAGAGACATTACACTTCTGTCTCAACGTAGCAGTTTGCTCCAGTTTCAGAGGCAGGAGGGATTTTCCTGTCTTTCCAAAAAGCTTCCTCAACCTCGAGGTGGCGACAGGATTGTGAGAGTCGCTTGATTCCCAGGCTGCAAGTGCTAAACCTGAATCACTCTGGGTTGTTTCTTTTTCCCAAGGTAACTCAGCATTCCCAAACACCGGAAATAAAGTTAGGAGAAGATAAAGTCTCTGAGTTTTTCCCAGCTTGGATCTTCAGATCAGGATTTAAGGAAATATTGCCTCTACATCTATATAGTATTCCCAAATGTCTCTCATTCATATGTATCTTGTAATTACCTAATTGGAAACAATTGCTTACAGTTTTTGGTGAGCAGCATCTTTTTAAAAGTAGAATTTTGTGTTTATGCTGGAACATACCAAGATCATGTTAAGGAGTGAATAATGAGCAAAATTAAAACCATACTAATAAAAAAATTAAGCAGTATGTAAGGAAAACTACAATTTTCTGGAAGGCATTTTCCAAGTGGGTGGAACATCCACTGCAGGAATGCCCTTGGAAACATCTGGAATCTCTGCAGTCATGGCTACCTACTAGTGAGCTCCCATACCTGAGCTACGAGAGATGAATTGCAGAAATGTTTCTGCCACCAGAAATTTTACTGCGATTTTAACACTTCCCATTACAAACAAAAGTCAGAGGACTACATAATCAATTCTAACTAGCATGGCTCTGAATTTCCTGTACCTTGCGTACAATTTGGCCTCATTCATCATGTTTGACATTCACGTGAGTGTATCGGAGATACAGCCCAGCCTGTATTCCTTCCACACAGAAATGTAAATTTGTTCAAGAATTTGGTAAACACCAGCCCTTCAGAGGAGTGTGCAGTTCTGTCTGGGTTGACATGCTCATCCCTACAGCTGCTATAATGATTATCTTCATTAAAATAATACATATTTTTAATGAAAAAAGAGTGTCTCAACCAGTTATTAGGACAGGCACACAATAAGCAAGAAATCTTTCTTTTTGTTTTCCTCCTCATGTTAAGAATCCAGTGCTACAGAAGAGTTTAAATTTACATGTGTATGTTTTTCCATATCATTATCCAACTTCCTGATCCATCAAACCGGTACATCTGCTGGTACCCAACCCAATTAGCCTCTCCCATGCACAAATATTTGCAAAATCCTCTTACAGAGAACCAAATGTTTTCCCTAAAAAGCCGCAGTGAGCACTACACACAAGTACAACCCCTTATTAAGTGACTTAAACCTGCTGAGGGACAGCCAGAACCATATTCTGAGTCAGACTTGCATACAAAACCCACAAAAATCCTATTAACTGGATAAAGTACTTCTTTTGTGCGAGTTATAACTCAGGAGAGATCCCACACTGGAGCTACAAAGGGCACCTGTACCCTCCAGATTAGGGTGGAGGGATCTATTTCAAGCCAATTTGAGCATGAAGGCCACTGTTGATGCAGCAAAGCTCTCCTAACACAGACACAGACCCTGGAACAAATCTCCAGCTGCAGAGGAAAACAACCTCTGCTGGTACACACACTGTATGATTTGATATTGTGGAGCAAATAAAAGAAAACAAGAGTAAAGATGGAAAGAGGTACAAATCTCGAAGTTATTTCGGTCATCCTACACATGCTTCTAGGAAAAAAGCTCTAGAAACAATTGAGAAAAGGCTTGTGGAATGGGGGGTTGTTCAAATGTTTGTGGGTTTGAACACTAAAGTTCTACATTTTCATAAAATGGAAAATGTCTGTATATCTTTCTTGGTACCACTAAAAGTTACAATAAACCTGAACAAATGTCATTTTACTGCTTTTTAAATAAAACTAGTCGTGCCAAATTCTGTTGTAGGACTGAAAACCTAAACTTCCTTTATTTCTTGAAAACCAGCTGGAGATCCCACCCATGACTCCGAAACCTTTCTTCAAACACTGAATTAATTATTCCCAACAAATACTTCAATATTGATGGAGCAGCATTTTTTTCCAATAACTCTCTGAAGCCAAGCCAGCAGGTGCCCTGTGCTAGTGTTCACCACCTCGGTTATGGCGTATTTTACAATTTTGGCCTCCTAAAAGGCACTTAAAATCCTGTGGCTGAAATACAGCAACATCTCCCTGTGTCAGAGGGGGAATCTGGCTCGTTACAACATCCCCTGAGCGTTCCCAAAAGGGAAAAACCCGCACGAGAGGCAAAATCCCAATAACAGACACGGCAAGGGGGAAGGGACTAGCACCAAAGCATCAAAGCAGCAGAACTACCTCCTGTTCCTACAAGGAGTGCGTTTCTCCTACGAGGAAAAGAGAAGGTTTAGGGGTGACATAATTGTCCCCTTCCGGAACCTGGAGGGAGCCACAGCGTAGGGGGAGACAATTTACAAGAGCGAGGAGTGGCAAGACTAAGGGGAATGGCTTCAAAGTGAAGGAGAGCAGGTTTGGATGAGATATTAGGAAAAAATTCTTCCCTGGGAGGGTGGGCAGGCCCTGGCCCAGGTTGCCCAGAGAAGATGTGGCTGCTTCGTCCCTGGAAGTGTCCAACGCCAGGTTGGATGGGACTTGGACCAACCTGGGCTGGTGGGAGGTGTCCCTGCCATGGCAGGGTGGTAGAACCAGATGGTGTCTGAGGTCCCTTCCAGCCCAGGCCATTCTGTGATTCTATACAAGACACGCAGGTGGATCAATGGTCACGGTGTGGCACAAGAGAGAGGGGCAGTCGGTGCCACTCCCGGTTAGGGCAGTGGGTAACGTCAGCCACCAGCTGGATCTGCACAAACCAAACCAATGCCACCCCACCCATGTTCTCAGCAAGGTTCACAGCAGACCAATTTCTCATCTCAGTCAAAACAGGCACAGAGCCTGCCAGACTGACTGCACTCTGAGCCCGTGGCGTGGTGCAAACAAACAGCTGGGGATGTGCCAGAGAGCCCCGTTATTTCCCCCGTCGCAGCACTCCTTTCTCAGCCAACACGGGTCTGCCCCACAGCGAGCTGGCCCTTGGCAATCTGAGGCTCTACCACCACTTCCAAAGCCCTTCCTTCGCTTCCCGTCTGTGCTGACACAGAATGGGGGAAATGGTGAATCCAAAATCTTCCATATTTTACATGAAACTTTTGCTTCCTGGTCTTTTTCTTCTGTAGAAAATTACTTGCTTAAAGCAAACTTTGCACAAGTCAGTTGTTTCAGAAACTTCAAGAATATTATCTGAAGGGTCCCCTCTATTTTCTTTTGCAATAAAATACACATTTTCAGTAAGCAGAGATAAAAAAAAAATTATGCTGACACATTTTCACTAAGCAGAATACAAAAATTGATTTTGACAAATATTCCCAAATTCCTTTCTATCTCCACCTCAGGATCTATTTTATGTTGTAATAGCCTTAGGAGTAACACTGCGTAATGTCTTTTACATTGCCAAACCAGATAAGTAAAACACTGTCTGCAACCTGTCAGGTTCTATAGAGATCATGTCATTTTCCCCCTTCAACATCAGACAAATTATATATAGCAACTGGTTTGTTTTACTTATTTGTCAATGGTAACAAAAACCCAACTTAATCCATTATTTCCACGTTCAGCTTTACCCTGGAAACAACAGAACAGGCAGAGCTCTCGGTTTGAGTATTTCATTCCTCTTTGGTTGCATGTAGAGACTTCTGTTTCAAAGGCAGAAATCATCTCAATTAATAATTTCTCTACTAATCTTGCCTGAGATTTAGATTTGGAATGAGCAAAGAACCATAAAATGGTAAAGTCTCACTTAAATTTGTTCCTGGTCAACCAGATACAGAAACACCAACTGCAACAGAACAGTTCTGGAAATTCTCATTTATCAACCCAGGTAGTTTTCAACTCAGAAAACAAAGTGTTCCTACATGCATGAGAAGGGATGGATTTAAAGCCTTATCCACATTTCCAAATCTCCACCAACAAACAACTGTCCAACAATCACCTGGACGCAAAAAATCACACCAAAATCGAGAAACTCTTGCAGCTTTTCCCCAGTCAGAGAGGCAAACAAATACACAGACCACGATCCTACCTGTGGGTCAGAGAGCCGAGAAATGTCAGGGTACAAGTAGAATTTTATCCCCTCTGAAGCGCCGGGCAATGTCACCCCCCGAATCAGGAGAATCATCAGCATGATGTAGGGGAATGTGGCTGTCACATACACAACCTGCGGAGAGGAAGCAAATGTTAGAGAAACATTTTCTTCCAACCACGACAAAATCTCATCTCCACGGCCGTTTTGCCATTAGATAAAATAAAAACAAGTCCTTTTCTGGATGAAAAGGATGCTTTGGATGCTTTTGTTCGTGCAGGTGAGTTTTGTCCTGAATTCTTCATGTCCTGTAGGATAGATCAATACTGTGTTTTTCTGGAAACCTACAAGAAGTCATGTTTTCCAAAGGAAAAAATTGAGCAGAGTCAGTCCCATTTTACAATCAGAAACCTGAGAGCAGTACAGGGCTATTCACACTCAGAGATGGATCAAATGATAAAATCCATGGCACCATAAATATTTCTTTAAAGAATAACTATCTTAAAATTAAATCTCCGTAATTCTTTATAGCAGAGTAGGTGTAACTATGGTATCATGAGATGATACTCTTACATATCTGCCATCCACAAGCCAAAATTACTTAGAAAGCTGCAAGAATGGGAAAAATCATTTGGTGAAAAATACACCCTGAAACATAAGCATTTTAAATTCAAATGCCTCATGCCTATCTAAATGAAAGTGATTCATCAGAGAATGGACCTATGAAAGAGCTCTTAAATGCATTTTCGTAACTAATGAACTGAAATTTGATTTTGAGACCATGCTGAGCATTTAACCCCAAACATGAAATGATTTGGTGCAGGTACACCCAGAAATGGAGAACTTAAAGTCATTAAGAGGTATTTAGGCACTTCACTCTCACTATCTTTTAACATCTACTTACCTTTCACGTGCATTACACCTTTTGAAAACACAAACTATGATTTTCCCAGGAAATCGAGGCCACCATTACATGCCTGTAGGTCTGAGACATCTGAACTGACGAATTCATAGGTCAAGACACGGCAAAATGGAAAGCTTTATCCCACTGCTTATATTACTGAGTGTTAGAGGAAAGGCAGAGCGATCTGCCTGGCTGAGTTCCAATAGAACTTGCTTCTACACGTTTAAGTTTCAAATAAAAACGGATCGTTGGGTAATGAGAACTAAAAAAGGAGTGCACAGAACAGACACAGACACGGTCCTGCCCTGAGTCATATATTGGGTGGAAAGGATGGTGCAGCCAGCTAATGGTTGTCATGTTTCTGTATTTGGTTCTTTGTCAGCTATTTTTTTTACTTGTTTTCAATGAATAATTGCTTTTAATAGAGGGTGGCCAGCACACCCACACATTTGAAGATGCTGAAGGTGTTGCACCTGAATATCTGTAATAACATTTCCTTACATTGTGTTTCTTGGGGTCCTTAAGGTGTATTTCCTCCATCAAGGAAGAGCCAAAACCACTCATCTCCATATCCAGGACAGGTCAGGTAAAGGGACCTTTGTAATCCCACAGGCTTGCAGATTTAAGCACCTCTCTTGGCTTTTCCAAATGCCTTTCCCAGCCCATCCACATCAATTAAAACTGCAAATGCTAGAACCACAACCTTTGGCATATTGGGGTTTTTTTCATCACAGCAGTTTTGCCTCAGCTGTAGGAGGAATGAGGACTCTCCTTTCTTTTCTGGTTGCCAAGCAGAAAGGGAATATAAACACAGCACGACTGGCTCCGTATTTCTGGCCACGAACACCGATGCAGATATCCAGAACAAGGATGAAAGAGACACCAAGGAATCATGAGTGGGAGGGACAGACCCTTCCCGAGCCAGCTGACGTTGCTGGCGATGTATCGGTGTGTCCCACGGATCACGAGGCTGCAAAGCTGCAGCTTCTCCTGCACTGCCACAGGTCACGGAGCCGAGGGGAGAGAAGGCACCACTTCCAGGCGGGGTTGGAGTCTCCCAGTGATTCCATCGCCTCGGTCCTCATTTTCTCCTGCTTCCCAAGAGCTCGGGAGGTGAGGGAGGACGGGGCATTTTAGAAGCCAGGGCCATTATTAGTATCATCATCACATCTGTAGGCATTAAAAGTTTCCTGAATTGTTTTCTGTTCTTTCAACACATCGAACCTCTCTGAATATCAATGTGAACGCAACTGTTTCTAATTACGCTGCATCCTGTTTTAATTGACTTTAATTGCTTGGTGTGTTAATTTGCATCCCAATGCTCGAACTGCTTTTTTTAAACCCTTGTCAGAGCAATGCCAATGTTGAAGGAGTTGGAAACAAAATAAAAATTTCTGGCATGCCAGTTTGTGCCCCGAGTTCTCTTCTTACAGTGTAGTTGAAAGACAAGTTTGCAAAGATATTTAGACATACAAGTGCGTGGAAAGGCATCTACTGACATCTAACAACTCTTAACTGTACTGAGGGCACAGTAAGACCAAAGATCCTGAGAATGATGTTTCATTGACTGCCAAGAGCTTCAGGTATCAAAGTATAGGAGGTAAGTTGAATGCCAAGTACTGGAAGTTTAAATACCAAAACTTTAAGAGACTTGCATGTCCGTATCACTCAAGGTTAATTTTATAGATCTAGTTAGGTATCTTTGCAATGATTTTATGCGTGGCACCCGAAAGATCATGAGAACTGAACTGGGTACCAGTTTCATCTTTCCATGCCCGAGTTATATTTAGAGCACAAATAAGTGTGTAGGTTCACATTTGACTCCTGGGACTGTTGAACTTGCCCCAAATGGAAAGGTGTTTTATGAACACTGCAGCCAGATCGTGCCATGGAGGTTTGAGTGAAGGTGATCTTGCTTGGGAGAAAATGCAGAAGAAATACATGATTGAGTCATGAATAGCAAGCAGTGAACTCGAGTCCTTTGCTTGGCTCTTGCTGAGGACATCCCTGAACTAGAATTCCATGAACAAATTCGGATTTTAAGGCTAGAAACCGGAGGGAATTCTGCCCTGCAAGCTGCAGTGCTCGAGCTTGTTTGTGCTGTAAGGAACTGACTGCATTTTATAAATAAAATATAAATAAAATGTCACTTGATGGGTCAGAAAATTACTGGCTTACTGATCTCCCACCCCTAAAATCCTCTATTGCTCTGTTGGACTAAAATACACGGGCGGCATCAAAGCCAGCCTTAACTTCACTAATGTTTGCCACTTGGACAAATTCTAACTTCCTAGATGTTAAGAGCAGATGACAACACTATAAAACATTTTCTTTTTCAACTGCCACGGTACTGAATGAAATGTTCCACATTTTGGGCTTTTTCTGGTCTGGCTCTCCAGCATCCATGTACATACAAACACCAACTGAAAAGAGATATTTTCCACAATAATTGGATTTACAAGAAAAATTGTATAAAACAGTATAAAGGAACAACAGCCGATTCACAAAGTTTTTAAAAGCAGGTCAAAAGGGGGGAAACATTCTAGATCAACCTACGTTTTAAAAGTAAAAATTCGTATGCAGGGAAAGAAGCAAAAACCCTACAGGGTGTACCTGGTGAGTGGACTTATATGGCCGGGTGAGACCAGCAAAAGGGCTGTTTTTTCTATTTTCTCTTTGTGTTTTATAGGTTTGTTCAGCATCATCTTCTGTTTGTCATCTTTGTTTATCCACAGAGGGAATCTTGCTCCTGAATGATGCAGCAAACCATCCTTGACCAGCCTGCCTATAAACTGCAGAGTTTCTTCTGGATTACTACTGACTCATGTGTGAGCGCAGACAGCTTCACTCGGAGCAGAAATAAGTTCACAAACCAACAGCTAAGAAAATTTAATGAGATCTAAGAGCAGAGAACAAATATCACAGTAAAAATATTCACTGGGAATGTGAGATGAGCCAGAAAATAGGGGCCAGGAGAGGACACTCAGTGAAGGGACACAAGAACCTTGTTAAATGCACAGTGATCAGGGGAAGCAAAAGATTCTACATGAAATAATAACAGCAGAAAGAAATAAACCCCTCTAATGTCATATCCCATTGAGGTCATTGGCTGGGACACAGAAAAATCGGAACCTGGCACTGCTCTGCAAGCCCTTATTTTTATCCACATGGTGGTGGAGGCAATAAACAGGTGAATAAAAGTCTGAGTCACACTGAAATCCTGCCTTTACAATGAAATGAGAACATCACTCCAATATTCATTCAGTCAATAAAAAAAAAAAAAGAAAATACCCACATTGTATTTCATTCTGATTTGAGATCCTTTCTACGGAATGAGTGTGAGGGAGATCTATCTAAAACAAGCAAAAGTCATTATTTAGAGGCTTTAATCCCATATTAAAAATGGGTGAAAAAAACGTTTATCATATTTTTTTCAGCAAGAATTATTCTTCACGTTGGGTCTGACTTTATACACTTTTCAGCACCTCCTGAATTCCATTTCAGACATTCTGTGTTCAACAAAACTGCCTACCTGGAGTCAAAAGTTCCAAAAGGACGGGGAAAAAATATGGTGAAGGGCTGAATGGAGTGAACAATTCCTTAGATTATGAGCTATTTCTCCCCATAAGTATTCCTCGAGCGGCATCGAGTTCTCTAAATATTTCTTACTTGAAATTATTTCCCAGCTAATTGCCACAGCTGGTTTTGTTTCCAGACTGCCCAGGGCCATTAAAATCAAGATCCGTCTTCTTTCTGCTAAAATTGCTCTTCAAGCTTGTTGGTTCTTTTCATGAGGTCTACATGCCTCCTGTTTCATCCAAAAAATATACTGTCTGGATGAAATGCAAATATAGACTTTCACATATTTGGGTAAAAATCAACAGATCATGCCCCAAAACATTCAATTGTTAGACTACAAGAACAGAATTTTTCCTCCATCCAGACACACTCAGTAAAGCCCAGAACCCACAAAATGCCTATATAACATGCAGAAGCAGTTAATTTTATCATATTACTGACATTAATTATAAGAGCACCTGCATTTAAGCACTAAATAATGGTAAATGCAGATACTCAGATTGTTTCCTGATACATGCAGCGCTTAATAATGACCTAATCACTGACAAACAATGTGCCAACAGCTGCTAAAGAGGTGGGAGTGATCAGAACAGGGCTGGATCCTCGAAGAATGCCTTTAAATCACAGTTCCTTGTCTTTCAAAATCCACTGCAGTCTGAACAGGCCTTGGTCAAATTCATAGGAAAATTTGATTCAAGGCATCACGAAAACCACAGAATATGCTGAGTTGGAAGGGACCCACCAGGATCATTGAAGTGCATCTCCTGGCCATGCACAGACACCCCAACAACCCAACTCTGTCACTGGGAGCTCTGCCAGCCTTGGGGCTGTGCCCACTGCCCTGGAGAGCCTGGGCAGTGCCCGACCACTCTCTGGGGGAAGAACCTTTTGCTGAGATCCCACCCAAACCTTCCCTGACACAACTCCAGCCATTCCCTGGGGTCCTAAGAAGAAGTTTCTCTGTATTAGATTAAAGCTCATAGGAAACTGTTGGTCACCCCAAGTTTACGAAGTCTACAAACCAGTGTACAGGTTTATAGCAGGTTTTCGAGACTCTGCTCTGAAAAGTAGATAAAGATTCCCCAGTGAACCCACCCTGACCTCGCCAGCCTAAACAGGGACACTGCCTGAACTAAGAAATTGCAAGACTTTTTAGATATACTGTTTTATTAATGCCACCACGTTTTTGCTGTTATTAAATGCCAGAGGAGAGGATCAGAAAGATTTATTTCCAAGATAAATACCTGTAGTAAACACAGCTCAGAGAAATCTCAGGAGCTCAGTGGAATGACCTGTTTCCTCCAAGTGCTTCCTCAGCCTCCAAAATTTTATTGTCCACACTCAGCATTAATCCTACCCTGACCAACTGCCTGAGTGTCCTCAGAGGAGTTACACTGATGAATAAAATAAAATAAAATAAAATAAAATAAAATAAAATAAAATAAAATAAAATATGCAACAATTCTCAACACTAACATGCCATGGAGCGTGCTCTCCATTAGTTACCAAGTGTATTTATCACACTGTTAACACACTGCTAATGTAAAAATTCCAACAGTTGTAAACACAGCGTGCCCAAAATGATTCTGTGAGGTGAGTGGAGGTCATCAGTGACATTTTTAAATGCAGAAAGTTGCAGAAAACCTTCAGCCAAAGGAGCGCTGCAGTTTGGCAAGCAGGCATGGCTCTAGCAGAGTAAATACCAAAGCAGCAATCTGATGATACAATCATGGTATTGTTGTCCCTCCTACCTACAGGGTGGGGTGGATTTCGTTTAAGAGGAGTGTATGTTTTGGTTTTGTCAGGGTTTTTTCCCCCCTGAAGATTCAGGCTATTGATTGGAGTTCATTATTTCATCTCCACCATAAACGGGCCAGCCTAGAACTGGAATGGCAAATCAGATAATGACATCTCTTAACTACAATGTTAGTTTTTCATTTAACATTCAAAGGCACAAAGAGGAAGAGGTGCCCTCTGGTTGCGGGCAGGGAGAGGAGGCAGCCAACTTCAGCATGTTGGGTAAGTTCATTACTGCAAGCAAAGTGTTTATGCAGAGCTCACATCAAGCAGGGAATTTGCAGAGCCACAAATATCTCAGAATTAAAGACTGCTATTTAATCAAGTAAAAGTCAACTTTAAAAAAATAAAAAAACAACCAGGAAGAATTTTAAATATAAATTAGGACTAATTAATCAACTGAGGGTTTTTTTTTTTTTTCCCATTTTATAAAGGTCTTTAAAATGTTCAAGCTTTTATAAATCAAAGCTGTTCCTTTCCAGAACCTTCCAGGATTTTCAGACCTCTGAATGTCATCTAGTTTGCCTTTATACACAGCAGATATTAGTTATATAAATGCACAGAAACCTTCATTTTGCTTAAAAAAGGTTTAATGTGGGATGACTAATTCCTCATATGGGACAACTCCACTTCTATGAAAACAATTTACTGTGGGTCAGAATCATCCCACATGAGCACCTGTACTTCCAGTTGTGCTACTGGTTTTCCACAGGCAGGAATGGGGCACAATAAGGCAGGGCACGAATTTAACCAATTAGTCACTCTAATCAGGCCGTCCGGCTCTCACTGAAGACACCACTGATTTGGTTCTAACATACTCTAAAAACATTTCACCTGTAAAGCAGATGAGATGCAAAAGTCAGGACAGGGCAGGAGGTGATTTTTCCTGTTGCTCCAAAACATGTCGGATCTTAAACATGCATTGGAATTAACTTGAAATTTTTGGCCAATTCATTCTTCCCATCCAGAGAACAGCAAAGAAAGAAAAATAGAGCTTTACCAAGACATTCTTGTCCTGCTTGGTTTTCCTCCCCTGTCTTTAAAGAAAACCTCAAACAAACAAAACCAACCACACACGCACACACTCCCCAGTGAACACCACCACCGGGGAGGAGAACACTGCAGGATGCGGGCTGGGAAGCGGGTCAAAAGAGCAGTGCCAAAAAAAGATTGTAGGTGAGGTTTCCCAGCTAAAACTCCTCCTTAGAAAAGGTAAAAGATGTCCATCAGCAAAAATCAATATATTGATCAGAGTTTGCTATTGCCATGCAAGCCTTGACTGGAGAGAAGGTAAGGAGGCACTGCAGCCAGCACATGGAAAGTCAGCAAATAAATGCATGGAATCTTAAATAGTTGCAAATATTAAACACATGAAACATCAATACAACAGGAACAAGGAATTTCCTGAGAACTTTGCACCAAAACCAGTCTATCAGTCTTCCAAGCACTCCAGCAGGTATGTCAGTCAGTGGTCATCTCTAAATGATTTATCAGTCAATTCTGCAGTTTTCTGAGAACACGCAGCGTTATTTAATCTTGTGCAGTAAATGATGGGGAGGAAAGTGGTTTGTAAACTGGCAGGCAAAGAAGATACCCCTATAGCACACTCACACCTTTTCTTTCTTTTGATAGTTTTTGTAATCATGAAGCTGGAGAAGAGTGAGGTCAGAGCTCACCGCAGCCTGCAGCTCCCTCGGGAGGGGCAGAGCAGGGGCAGGCACTGATCTCTGCTCTGGGGGGACCAGGGACAGCACCCAGGCAATGGCTGGAGCTGTGTCAGGGCAGGCTCAGGTTGGATCTCAGCAAAGGTTCTTCCCCCAGAGGGTGGTCGGGCACTGCCCAGGCTCCCCAGGGCAGTGGGCACAGCACCAAGGCTGCCAGAGCTCAGGGAGCCTTTGGACAGCACTCTCAGGGTGTCTGTGCAGGGCCAGGAGCTGGACTGTGATGATCCTTCTGGGTCCTTCCAGCTCAGGATATTTGGTGATTTTATTAACTGTCTTGTGTGTTGCCTGGATGACCCTTAAAGATCCCTGACAACCGAAACCACTCTATGACTCCGTTGGGAAGTACAGGACATTTGGAGGATAATAAAGAGCTCATCATTTTTTATTAAAAAAGGTGGGGTTTTGCCTACCCCGAGGATGACAGACCAATTTCTATTATCTGCTGAGGAATATGAGCTCTCATCACCATGGTGACAGCTGAGTGATGTATTCACCATAAAGCATTCGCAGTACCACTTGTGCATTCTGTATAATAAAAAAGCACAATAAATAGCCTTACCACCTAAACTAACAGGTATCCTTGGTGTCCAGACCCTCACTCTCCACATTTCCATTCCCCACGGCTCCTAAATCTGTTGTGATGCAGTGAGTCACACCTTGATTAAAGTTTATTGCACTGTAACGTCCCTACTAACAGGCTCTAAACCTGGCCCCTAAATCACCTCAAGGCTGACTTGTAGGACTGATTTGACAGTGGGATGCAATTTCACTGTGGTTTTGAGCAGGTTTTCAGTCTGAAAAGAAAAAAATAGGAAAAATGAGAGGAATCCCACAATGAAAACATGAGGCTGGAAGGCAGTGTGACTGAAAAGCGTGGTACTGCCACACGTTTATTTTTCTCTTTTAGGCAAATGCTTTGATCTCTGCTCTGCCTTCACCCCAGCAGAGATCCCCGAGTGACAGCTCTGTGGATGCCAAGGTGAGCTCTCAGGGGAGCAGAAATGTCTCTCTTCACCCAAGGCTTGGTACACTGAGCTCCTGATCTCAGTAAGGCACTCCAGGGATAAGCGACACACAAACGAAACCACAGAAGTCCTCTCTGACCTGAACCACAGTGACTTATCTCAGATGGCAACAAACACATTTTATAACCACAGGAAAGAAGTCAGGTAATTTTTATTACAGTTAATTAAGAGCAGGGCCTTACTACAACACAACTACCTACTAGTTGTCTTGTAGACATAAAATGCCTACTTTCCATGACAAAATCAAGCTTACACAGGATGCTTTGAGTTTTCTCTTTTCTTTTTTAACCACACAAGTGTTCCAATTGCCCAGCAGCAGAAGTGAATAGCAGGTGCAAGGCAGCCAACTCACTGTTGGGGATGTGTTTTCGTTACCAGCGTAGCCTGGAGCTGCCTTTGTTGCTCGTGTGGCAATTTATTTCATTAAGCTCTCCCGTTCTTAGGAGTGAGTTTGGATTCACTCCACTTCAGCTGACACTGGGGTGGGATGCAGAATTCAAGTTTGTAAAGCTCACAAGAACAGCCTTGTAAACAAAACTTGTACTGCAAAGAAATCTTCACATTGTAGATGAAGCCAAAACTCTGGCCTGTACTGACCTGCAGAAACGAAAGAGACCACCTTCCTACTGGCAGAAATTTAATATAATATAACCTTGGCATAGCCTGCCTTGGGGATGGAGACCTAAAACTGCTTTGCAAGCTGCAAATAATAAGCCAGTCTTGAAGCTACAAACATCAGTAGTAGCCGAGAACAAACTACCTATGTGAGAGCAGGGGATTGTATCTATTCCACTTCAGCTGAAAAAAACATGCAGTCGAAGCACCATTAAAAGAGTCAGAGCTATAAATGAACACCGAGGCTCACATTTGCAGTTGAGGGATCATGGATGATTCTCCAGCAAGAGCACACAAGGTAAAGTGCAAGGAATATTCCAAACACATGAACTAAGATCCAACCAAAGCAATATCCTCTATGCACACATCCAGAGACCAGGACATGGGCAACCACACATGAAACACAGCCTTTTGAAACCCCAGGAGCTGTAAATCATGGCTAGCAGCAGTGGCACGCACCTGAAAGAATAACTAACCCTAACACATGTGCACCAATGACCACAATAAAGAGAACTTCTGCTTTGGCTCCTGTTCCACGTCCTGCTGTATGGGATTCTTTGTTGGTTACTGGGGTGGGGGCGAGAGGTTTGGTAAGGAAGGGCAAGTTCTGTGGAAGGAGAAACCAAACATCAGGAGGGTACTGAAATCTTTTTATTGGGTCAGTGTATCTAGTTTGTCATAATGGGCTAACAATGCCTGGTAACCTCAATGGAAAAAATAACCTGTACTTTGAGCCATTTCGCCCATAGACACACCTCAGTGTTAACCTGTGCCTTTTGCCTTCCCCTTGAATTTCACACCAATTCCACTGCATTACCCTTGCAGGTCTCACACTCTGCCCCCTTCCACGCCACCCCCCTCATTTTTATACCCACAGCCCAGGGGGTTTCTCTGCCCAAAGGCTCTCACGCTGCAGGTGCCCTGCACTGTCCTTCAGTGCGCTGGAACACACTGTTGACTTGCCCCAGCTGTGGACCAGGGCTTAGATCCACCCTAAGGATTCAGATAAAAGGCTGGTAAGGCGCAACTGGGAAGAAATGAAATCACAAAAGCGTGATTTTGATTTAAGATTCCCCAGCTGTCAAACATAAACTGGATAAAATCACGGAGAGGCACAAGCTTCTTTTTCTTTTTTAACAAATCCGAGGTGTCCTTAAATGCTCAGACCACAGGAGAGTGGAAAAGAAAATCGTTTGAAACCCTCCCAGAGAGGAGGCGGAGAGTGGGAACTCTGCATGCATCTCATGAATGTTCTACTTTCCCTCTCTGAATACCGAGATCAGTCTTGGACAGAGTGTTAAAGCCTCTCCGTCAACGGCTATTCTTTGCTGTTACTTCAGGCTAAAACAAAAGACACTTCAGGAGACACAATCGTTGCTGCCCAGTTCCTTTTCCTGGGCTCCTACAACGGGCCCTGGTTCTTTTTTTTTTCTTCTTTCCTTCCACACATTTTTATCTTTTTTTTTTTTT
>VWZG01001526.1:66210-89951 GCA_013396735.1 Grallaria varia
ATAATATATAATATTTCTTTTCAAAACTGTCCAAGATCATCATATTTTCCAGATATTTTCTTTAGGAAGTACCACTTCTAAAATGTTACTATCCTCAAAGCACTGTTATTTTGCGGAAAGTAGCTCACAAAAACATGCATTGCATCTCTTATTTGAAAAACGAGCCAGTCAACTCTAAAAATGTAAGTCCTTGTATTTTATGGACACCTCAGCCAAAGTATTTGCTAACTTAGGAAACAAAACAAAGAGAGCGAAGGGGGTGTTGGTGGATAGAGGTTCTGAAGATTATGGGAACCTGAAAAATCAGCTGAATTAAATTCTAATTTGCAGAAACCTGGGCTAGCAATTTATTTGAGAGAATGATTTTCTTATATAAGAATGATGCTCTTCTCCAGAAAGTGCACAATCCTTTTTATGGCCTTTTATTTTTACTTTAAATAAACAAGGTAGATGATTATTTACCAGCGCGTAATTAAAACATGGGTAGTTGTGGTTGTATGGATGAAAAGGTTGCAAGCAAGAGCAAAAATTTACCTCCATAACACTCAATATTTCATGAATTCTCCTGAGATTTTTCAATTACTCTTAAACCTGAAAGAAACCCTATAGACAATTGCAAGATTTTTTTTTTGCCCCCAGGAATCTCAATTTTCCAGAGCAACAAAAACAACATTTAACTTGTAAGTGACATCGATATGGATTTAAATTCCACTTACTCAGAGATTTGGAAACACCCGGACATTTTTAAACAACTTAAAGCAAAAGATACACACATTCACATAAAACTTTCAGCATTCAGCCTCACAGAAATGATCCTGAGGAACATTTTCTCTGAAATGTGTATTACAAGGTTTCTATAACAACTCAGAGACCTTAGACTTGCACGGCTCTCCCTCTCACACTGTGGCTGAAAACAAATTAACTGCATCTCACTGGGACCCTGATATAGTTTAAAACCCTATAATAATCACTGTATTATATATGTAAGTAATGTGTATAGAGGAATACAGATAATTTCATTACAATTAGATATATTTAGGATAAAGGTTGAGTATTAAGTTTAGAAGGGTCCAACCTGCAGTTACCCTTTTGAAATAATTCTTCCTTTTGCATTTGACTCCGTTATTGTCCGAGGTAACAAATTCAGGGGTATAAACTATGACCTCATAATTCCACTGGGACCAGAAGTGATCCAGCAGGGAACAGCCTCCGCCAGGCACCGCCTGCAAAGGACCTCAGGCACTGTCATCAAAGTGCGGGCAAAACTGAGGAAAGGTGGCTTTTAATGAAAGATGCCTTTTAATCAAGAAGAGGAAGCACGTTTTTTGTATCTGCACTCTGGGATTGGAAATAACATTATTTAGCCGTAATTATACGGGAAGGCTGATGAAATAGATACTTGAAAATTCAAGTTCTTCTGACAGATGATATCGTGTGGAATTTTACTCAGGATGAAGTCTGCCCTCTTCACAAATTCCCATTGAAAAAGCAAAAGAAGCCCTGGAATTCTCAGCTCACCTTTAACAGGGTGCTGCTTGCCAAAGAACCAAGATAAAAAGTGGCATGAGACGATAGGGAAAAGAATTTCACTAATAAAAGGGCAATGAGACAACAGGTAACCCTGTCAGGAGGGAAGAGTCCAACACAGAAACCTGATAACAAAGCAAAGAACTGGTATTGACAGAAACGTGTTTTGACTGCAGGTGTCAAAAAAGTACCATTTTAACAAAAAAATATTATGCAAATGGACTAATAAACCAGTATGTATTTTAATGTTCCTTGGCTAGGCCCTTTCTGCAGTTTCTATTTTATAAGTGCAAGTCATTCCTTTAAAGAAGGAGGTATTGATACCCTGACTACAGATACAGGTTGGAAAGACATTGGGGCATGGTCAGCTTGATGTTTACAAACAGGTTAAATGAGACAAACTCATAAAATGAGCAGGGATACCCTAAAGAGTTTTAATTCTTGCTTTGCTTAAAAAGGTTCTAATTTTCATTTCAAAGTCACGTACTAACTTTCAAATAGGATCTTTTTAAGATGAAAAAGAAAACTGTGGCAAAATGGAAACCTTTTTCACTCAGCTTTGTTTTCACTGTAAAATAATAACGAACGAACTTCCCTAATGTTTCAATGAAACCAGGACTCCTGTGGCTTTTAGGGTTATATTTACGTCTATGTGTACCTGAACGTAAGTGGTGCTTATTTTCCAGGATGAGTGTTATAGACACTCGAGACAAGTTGGAAGAGCCAATTTGTATTAAATCAAAGATTGAATTTATTAGCAAGCGATAAGAGAGCAAAACAGCGCTGGGCGGGCGGGGAGATGGTGCTCCTCTATAAACTGCACCCACATGGGGAAGAGCCTCTTTATTTCTACAGTCTTTAGTTGTGTAGGTGGTGGCTGATATCTTCTGCATTGCGTATTGTGTTGGCGCCGCTAATTGTTAGGTGGTCGTAATCTGCCTTTTGGTGGTCGCCGGGATGAAGGCTGAAGTTAATCACCAATAAGCAATTGTTTACTTATCTGGATGCTAATAACTCTAGACAGGCAAAGAATGCCCCTACCTGCATATACGATTTCATGAACAAAGTTAACCTGTTTATTACACTGAGGAGGTGCGAAGAGGTGCCAGATTGCTGCAGGTGACACAAGCCAGTGCTGGGGAGGCAGTTGGAAGGTTTTTGCACCGTATTCTATTCCAGCTGTCCAAGTAATGCAGTTCAGCAACCCAGGCACTTCAATTCCCACACTGTTCTCCCCTGACTGCATAACAACTTCTTCACAAATAGATGTTATTACACTCTCTCTCTCATGATTGAAATGTTCCACACCCCAAAAGGCATCTTTGCCTTGAGAAGACAATTCTCAGGGAAGGCTTGAGAAGAAGATTTTGAAAAGCAAGCAGTTCCTCGGAGCTCCCTGCAGAAAGAGTTCTCTGGGTGCTTTGTGAGGGGTCTCAAATATCACACACCCACTTCACCCACCCAGAAATCTTGGCCTGATACTTTCCCAAAGAGTGCCGTGGAAAGCAAATTGCAAATTAATAGGCTCAACACAATTATCCCTGTTGCTCCTATTTCAAAAAAGGCACGTGGTGCCAATCAGCTTGAACTGTGAGCACCGTAATGAACATTTAATTACACTGAAGTGCTGTAAATTGTTTTGTAGTTTCTTTGTTCCAGCAGAACAAAGAGTTAGTGTTTCCCTTCGAAAAGTAAGCAGCGACAAGTGCAGAACTTATAATTAAACTATAACATACGATGTATGCAGAGAATAGACCCAAGGAGGAGGAAGCCTTGCCATGAGGCCAGCAGGGATTTCCCCGGCAGGCACAACAGAGCCCTCCACAGTGCCAGACCTGAACTCTGCTGCTGCAGCTTCTGACACAGCACCCGTGGATGTGGGTTTGGAGCAGAGGAGGCAATCAGAATGGGAAATTCTTCTCCCAGAGCCCCAGTTATGTCTGACAGTAGAAAACTCCTATCTGCCCCTATTCTTAAATTATTCAACCTGAATAAAACAAAAAGGGGGAGCATTTTGAAAATACGTGATTCTCCCCTGCATCCAAGAAGTGAGGTTGGTGTACTCAGGGCTCAGACCGCAGCTTTTTGCTCCTCAGAAGTTCAATTTCTATCCAAAAGCTGCCACGACCTCACATAAATCACACAGACAACAAAAATTAAGATAATGTAGCTTCCTCTAGGTCTTCCTCCTCTTTTCCTACCCTGCAAGTCCCCAACACCACCTTGTTCTCCTCAACTCTGAATGCACAGGATGAACCAGAGCAGTAAAATCAGCATTTGAATAATAGAAGTCTACAGTGAGTTCTGTAGTTCAGCTGGTCTGCATCAGACTTGGCTGAAGAGAAATAACTCTGCCCTTAAACACATCAAGACTTAGTAAAGCTGAGCATCTTTCAGTAAAAAACCCATCATTAGACGAGAAATATCTTAACGGACATTCCATTGAAACGTCTTGAAACTTTATCACTGGAATTCACCACTGCCACTTCTTTAAAGAGATACAAAAACCCCAAATTCAACAATAATCCTTAATAGATACAAGTCTATAATTGCCAGTACAACAACTGCAGGCAGTTGTAGGTAACCATTTGAATTATCACGGAATGGAAGATCACTGGGCAGTACGAGCCACTTTAAGCGGAGTTTGCTGGCAACAACATGAGACACTGAAAGGTCACTGGGAGAAAGATTTGTCTCCCACTGAAGGCACAAATAAGTTACTTTTGGATCTTCTTGAAAACAGAAATTGAGGAAAGTTCAAAAATATTTATTGTATTGCCGAGTTTGTTTTGCTATTGTTGTTGTTTGAGGGGGGTGTTGTTTTGTTGTTCAGAACTTTGCAGCAGTTCAGCCTGCGAAGGGAACCAGGGGCGGGTGGTGTTTGAACATCTGGGGCAGAACATTGCAGGGAACAAATTCCACTGCTGTGAGGGTGGGTTTAAGGTATTCAGCAGTAGCAGAATATTAATGCTACACAGGATATTTTGCTTGTAGGGAGAATATTGAATCCCAGCCAGAAAGGGCTTTCAATGTGTCTCACACCCAAAGGCACTGCTTGGAGGCTTCACTGCCTCTGGTGACACACAATTAAATTGACTAAATGTTATTGGAGAGAGATTTTTCTCTTCTTCCTATACATAACATGGAATAAAAGTGATAAAAGTTACAGGAGTCTATGGAATAAAAGATAAGTTTCAAGGGAATAATAGGATGCACCTCTGAAGGGTGGTGTCAGAAACATCGAGGTTTGGTCAGACTGAACAAAATCATGCCACTGTTACTACAGCAGAAATTTAATCTGCTTATAGTACCAAATATTGGAAGCCTTGTTGAAGTTTAGCTTGAATAGAAATATGGATTAAAAAATACTAAAAAAGGACAGTTGGGAAGATACAACAGAGCCATAAAAAGAATTTCAGCATACTTCAAATACACGGAAAATAACACTCTTAGCAAGAAACTAGACAACACCCAAGGACCTTTAGCTACCCACATCCCAGGAATACACTGGTGCTAAGGGTTACCTCTGTTTTCTCAATCAACATCATCGCACGTGTATCCCCAGCAAAATTCACAGAGAGAAAATGCCACGATGAAGTTATTTCACCAGGTATTATACACTCACTGGAAATGGTTTTAATTTGTTTGAGAATGTTCTAAAACACCCTCCAATTTAGTAGCTTAGTACATCTGAGAGGAAGAAGAGCTCCTCTGTTGGTGGAATTGCTGAGGAGGGGCATATTAGGGAATAAATGCCACTTCTGAATACTCCTACTAGCTGAAACTCAACCAAATTTGTAAACAAACATTCTGAAAGCTCTCAACACGGTATTATTGGCTGAGAGAACACTGCATTTTCCTGTCCTTATTCAAGTGTTCCACTGTGAGGAGCTGTACCGGGCTCTCTAATAGGAAGAGGATTATCAGCTGCCAACACATTGTTGAAAGGAACGTCCTGGGGTACTCGTTGCATTATTTCATGATTTGCAAAGCTGAAGAACAGATTCAGTCTATTCGAGGAAGGTCCCTTCATGTTCCCTCTCTGATTTGGAGCAGTTTCCAAGACACTTTTCTTTAAAAAGACCCCAAACAAACACCACCCAACCAGCCTCTTGAGGTCACTTCTCCCTCTGTGTGTGCCCATTCAGGGGCACAGGTGACAATGTTTCCTTTCACTCTGGGCCAGTCTGTCCTCAGCATTAGTTCTTTCTCATCTGAATCACTGCAGCTTTTCCACCATCTTGCAGAGAATTCTGACCACTTTTCTTCTCAGCTCGGCTCTCCTGATCACAGACACCTTTAAGGGATCTCTCAGGTTTACTTTCTAAACTTCTCAGAACTTATTACTAAAAATACTCTTATTGTATAGAGAACAAAGTAAAAAGAAAAATTATCCTTCAGAAAAATGAACTTAAAAAGAGTCGTTAGTTCTCTAGTCAATATATTACTGTATTTCTTGCTTGTATTGTTTTTCCCAGGATTTCTCTTCTCTGGTGTGACTCATTATATTTTGACACACAAAACTTAAAAAATGCTACAGTATTGTCTTAGGCAACAAGTACAGAACACTCTGTGTAATAGCAACGTCAAAGCTGTGAAACATTTCTCAGTTTTTACACATAAATCAAACGGCCCCTTCTATACATTACAGGACTGCATATTAAAATATAACTGTCAAAGTTTTTCTGAGCTTCACCATGTGAGCAAATTTAACGGTATGAAGAAAATTGTTGTAGGAGAACACCCATCTGCTGAGGGAATTGGACAAAAATGCGTGGGAGACCTCTGCGTTTTACAGGAAGAGAACATTTATTTGAGCAGGAATAACCCCTGTAATTGTAAGCCCCAGAGTATAACAGACCCATAGAATGGTTTGGGTTGCAAGGGACCTTAAAGATCCATGGGTAGGGACACCTTCCACCAGCCCAGGTTGCTCCCAGCTCCGTCCAACCTGTCCTTGGACACTGCCATGGATGGGGCAGCCACAGCTTCTCTGGGCAACCTCTGCCAGGGCCTGCCCACCCTCCCAGGGAACAATTTCCTCCTAATATCTAATCATCTAAACCTCCTCTCTGTCAGTTTGAAGCCATTCCCCCTGTCCTGTCAATAGGATCTCTCCATCTTCCTTGAGGGCTCCCTGCAGGGACTGGTAAGCAGCAATCAGGTGACAATCCCAGTTCCCTCAGCCTTTCCTCATGGCAGAGCTGCTCCATCCCTCTGACCACCTTGGTGTCCCTCCTCTGGACTCCCCCTAACAGGTCCAGGTCCTTCCTGTGCTGGGGACGACTCCTCCACTGCATGAACACGCAGTGCATCACCCAAACAAGTGCCAAAATTTAGCCAGAGGTGACTCAGGCTGCACATTAAATGGGTTCTGATGTTACTTGCATCCAAATGGTCCAGTCTGGAATTAGCAGGAGTGAAGGAGAAGAGCTTCCAGAAGATCCACTGCATGACTGGCCAGTACACGAGCCCTACTTTGGCTTCCTCACCCAAGGAGCTGAGTCATGTGAGGATGACACGGGCAAGAACGACACACTGACTGTGCTAATGCCATTTAGAGGACATATAACTGAGAAAGAGGATGACTTGAAAAGAAATTATTCTTTTTAGACTTTCTTTTTGCCCCTAATACTTAGGAACGTTTAGTCCAGTACTTAGGAAACCAAAAATGGGCTGGTTGGGTCAGTTTTTTTCCCAGTGCAGCAGTGTGGTAATCACTGAAATACCTCCAGAAAAAGCATGGATACAACTATTAAGTTAAACAAATACACTCCCAGGGAATTTGTAGCAGACTTCGTCACTAAAACATATGAAATGAACAGAGTGTGGGTGCCAAATTCTCACTGCAGGTCAAAGTGAGCTGACACTTTAACTTTTCTTAAAGTTACATATCCAGAACTGAAAGGGATACAGAGTCTGTGCTCTGTACAAACCTCTTCTTAAGGTTTCACGGAAACTCTAAAACAGGAAATAAAACATCCATCAGTTTCCACAAGGGCTACAAATTATCCTTGGCAGATATTGCTGGACACCCCTCTGTACTCCCCAGCCATCAGTTTCCAATTATTAGAAAGATGTATTTCAGCTTTCAGAAGATACTCTATGGGTTACAGACTAAAGAATCTCCAGTAAATTTCTCTCCAAGTGTAAGAATTCATTGCTGGAAATCCACTCTATTCCACACTTGGCTTTTTGCTCAAAGCAGCAGACAGACAAGTCCCAGGGGCCACACTAGCAGGAATCCCTCAGCTGGAGCTGCACAGCTCTAAAATATTTACCCCTTACAGCATATTTAGCGTGACCTACACAGAACAAAGTGAGTTATTCCTGGTTGAACCACTTTGGCTGCTATTCAGCCTGGTTCCTTCTTCTTCAATACCTGGCAGGGGTAAATGTTGTTCCTTATGTCCATGTACTCATTTCTATGCACATTAAATTAAAAAGTAAGATTGGATTTTCCAATACAGATTTTTTTTTCTATAAGATTTCTAATACTGCTTGCAAATAACACGTTTCTTGTGTCAACCCTTGTCTCAAAGCCAGTGCTTAAGTTTTCTGAATGCGACATGACACTGCTTGGCAGGTGCTGTGATACACATAGATATAAAAACAAGAAAAGCAGTACAAATGTGTGTGATTTTGAATATCTAACAGTGAGGCAGGCGGTGACGGATCAACACAGAACACCCCACTTCTGTCACCATTCCTGACCTATTTTCCTTCAATCCCTTTCACTGAAGTCACAGCAACTTCTTACCCAAGCCTGAGTGTTTCATCCAGTCAAATTTTTGCACTGCTCCACTTCCCTCCGCTCGAGAGTTTCTTGGTAATCTCTCAGTATATCCAAGGACTCCTTCAGTCTTTCTGCAGTTTTCCCTCTACTCATCTCTGAAGGAGTCCCCCAGTGACAAAAATCTCCCTTTTTATTCAGCTGGGGTGGCACAAATGACTTCAGCACACGGCACCAGCTGCAAACTGAGAGCACCCAGAGGAAATGCAAGTCAAGCTGATGGCTCTCAAAATTCATGCTGAGCCTTTCAGACAGTCTGTAGAGTTGCACTCGGTCGTTCACTATTAATTAAAAGTTAATAATGAGAACTACAGACCACAAAATACTGGGAACTCCTGCATGATCTTGTAAAACACAAGTCCTTCAGAGCGAGCTGTTGGCTACAAAGTCATCTTTAAAATGATGGTAAGCTCTTATCTCTTCAGAGCAGGCCAAAATAAAACCATGACCTGGCTGGCAAGAAAATAAAAACAATAAAACAAAACAAAACAAAACAAAAAATTACTCTGCCAATATATTTCTCACCAGTCACTGGCCCTGTGTTAAACCCTAGTTACAAAAAAACCCCTGAGACATGAAAAGGAACAGGGGCACAAAGGCAATAAAGAACAACTTAGAGGTCAAAAGAGAAATAAGAAAGGTGCAAATAGGCAGGAGCTATTTTGGGAGGTCCCAAACCCTTGGTCCACATTTACAGCTCCTGGGCCTTCCTAAAATACCACTTGCGAATTACAGGGTGATTCTTAATTAAATTCAGGTAAATTCTACTGGCTTGATTTTTCATTTATGAACTAAACCAAATAGTTAAGAGTTAAAATTCCCACTGGGAGCTGGGGAAGAAAATTGTTCCTGGAGTGGGCAACTCTGTAAAATGTGAATGTAACTTTTCAGTTTATCCTGTGTGAGACCTCTTTTTTTTAGGGGAGTTACTGGAGGGGCCAGTTGGTTTCAGGCAACAAATGCCACCAACTGTATCATTCTTCTGGTTTTCTCAAGTTTGCTCAGATACTTGTAGGGGGGCTGTAAACGATAACACATGAAGAAGGGGGTGAGCTTGCTTTTTTCACTGCACAGAATCAGACATAACTGAAAGGAGGCCTTTCAGTAGAGGGTTTTTCATACGTTAATAACAACAACAAAAAAAAATCACCTCAAAAAATCAAAACAAACACTTAAAACAAAAAAATAAAAGCTACAAAAAAAAAAAAAAAGAGGAAAATAATAAAAAAAGAGAACAAAATACATCAAGCTCAACAAATCAATAACTTATGAGAAAACAATCAAACAGCCGTCAAAGCCAGAATAAACATGCCTGGTTATTTTGGCATGTGCTACTATTGACTGATTTGGCCGAGCCTGTCGTGGCACAACAAAGTTATTGCTTCTCTCATAAAATTCTTTCCTTGTAATGGCAAGAAGTGCCTATATAGATATGCACATCTTTAAACACACTTTCCTGTGTTAATGACAATAATGAAAATGCCCTTAATGCCACCAAATTCTTAAAAATCTGACCTTTAGAAGCTGCTGACTTTGGATACTCAGTTTTGCTGAAGAATAGCAAATTTTTTTTTAAGCACCTCGCTCAGCTCCCTGGGGATGTCTTCCAACTATTAGTAGATAATTTTATGGCTGGAACATTTGCAAGTGTGTAACTAAGTGATATTTTAAACAGCTCAGTATGATCTTTACTACAAAAATGTATTTTCTATTTTTTTGCCAACATTGCATGCCAACACATTCCCATATTTCAACATAAGAACCAACCAAATGTTACAAATTCCCACAATACATTTTGAGTAGCAGATAGTGAAATATCTCAGATAGCATTCATAAAAAAATTAACAGTATCATTCTCAATAACTAGACAAATAACAGATTAAATTTGTTTATTGTACTTTCACAATAAAAGAAAGGGCTATTTCTACCTTAAGGACCTTCAACTATGAAAAGGAGTCACAGTAATATTTCAGAGTTACTTTTCCAAAACATGAAGTTGTCTCCTAATGCGAAGTTTTTATTATTTAAAATTTTCCATTATAAAATCCCATCTTCAATTGTATTTACTCAAACTCCTACTGTTTAAACAGAAGTTTTTTACAATGATTGGCATTGAAAAAGTTAATGGCAATTCTTGCCTGCATCCAAGACACCTTCATAAGAAAAAGTATTTATTGTGATAACCTCACAGCCTTATAGTTGAAATAAAAAGAAATGCACACATTGCCAGCAGGCTTCACCAGGAGGTGGATAAACCCTTCCTGGACTCCTCCATCAAAACACTCCAATGCTGCAACATTTATTAACTTTGCACAATTTGCTGAACAACGGAAAGGGAAAAACCACCTGGAGGGCTGGGAGTTGGGAAAGTGGTTAAACTGGAGTGAGTGTGTCTGGAGGAGCCCGGGCCCTCCTGGGGAGGAGGAGAAACAGTGACCAGAAGGAGAAGCAGAAGGAATAGCTGGCCAAGGAATTTGGGGAGCAGAGCAAAGTGTTCAGGGAGTTCAGCCTGGAGACCAGAGCCAAGTGTGGGGAGCAAAGAACTGGCTGCATGAAACGACCAGGTGGCTGGAGGTGGGAAAGTGAATCGTACCTGATTTAGAGACAAGCCAGAATGTGTGGGGTAGACTTCAGCTGGCCTGAAGTCTCTGTGGAGTAGTTGGACTATGCCAGGAACCTTCTGCACACGTCAGGGTGATATGCACGGAAGGAAAGCTGTAACACCTGGAACAGATATCTGGTTTCTAAAGTGATGAGTCATGTTCATGGACATGCGTGGTTTGTGTGTCCAATTAGGAATTATTTATGTATAGAGAAACCAATGGGCCTTGGACATGTGTCCAGACTCAGGTCTGTAAGAATCGCAGCCTCTGATACTCTGAGATTCCACCATAGCAATAAAGTTCCTGTCCTGTTTTTGGAACAATATGATGTCATTACTTTGACCTGCCTCTAACTTCACGACGACACCAGAAGACAATGAGAACTGTCCCCAAGAAAAGGGACTAAACTGAACTGCCCAAAGGAAAGACAGCAGTGGGAGGCGTATTTGGGAACGGCAGGATTGGGAATGGGATGTAAGCACAAGGAAGGATGGATAACGGGATGGTTGGGGTGGAAATGCCAGGCAGGCATTAGCACGGATCAGGGATTACTGCACCACCTGAAGGACTCAAATCAGCGCTGGGAGAGCTGACCCATGTCCCAGGAGCGTGCAGTGTTTGGGTCCCTCTGAAGAGACCTTTCAAAGAACTAGAGTTAGAAACACGGGGAACAATGACTTGATTTCCATAAACCAGGACAAGAGGCCAGGGCAGGAAACAGTCCAAAAGCTCATCCATCCTGCTGGAGACCCCCCTTCAGAGCCCTCCTTTAGCCTCAAAGCTCTAAGGGGAACTCCTGAGCTACCAAACTTTCTGCTGTTGTGCATTCAGAGTCCTCCCTCTCTCCTGTCAGTGCTGTGTATAAACACACAAATATTTATTGCCACAAAGCCTGAACTGGACGGTCTAACTATGAACGTATCAAACATGAGAACAGCCTTCCCTCAAACCTCTTTATTCTCAGGTAACCCCTGCAATCTGAACCATCTCAATAAGTGCTGTGACAGTGACAGAATCATCCTGTCCCCTTCCAGCAATGGCAACCCCCTGAGAACATCCATACCTCAGGTTATTTAACTTTTATGCAAAGCTGAGTGAGCTCAGGAGAAGACGGTGAAACTCCCGGCTTTTACAGAACACAGTCAAGGAATGAAACATATATTCAATTTCTTGCCAACAAAATGCAAAAAAATGGAGAGCTTTCTAAATAACCATTAGAGAAAAGACAAGAAAAAGTTACTGCTTTCTTTTCTTTAAAAAATAACTCACAATCCTTAAATATTCATGTGAGTGCACAAAAACATGTTTTGCTTGGAACGAAATAGCAATTACTTGTTTCAAACATGGTGTCTTCAATGAAGTAACTTCATATTATATTTGGACAAAGTTGACTTACATGTATTTTCTTGTTCCTTCGTTGGAATAAAAATTGATCAACCTTAATGCTAAGTGGTGTGAAAAAAGTGCCTTGGGCTCCCCACACTTAGCACGTTTGCTCTCACTGTAGCTCAGAACCCCTTCTGTAAAATGGGAATAATTTGCTCTTATTGAGTTTTTGTAGGGATGAATGAACATATGAATCATCAAGAAAACCATGATTGTCAAACCACAGCCACTACGAGCACCCAAAGAAGCCTTGATTAAATTAAAAACTTTTGAAAACATAAGAAAATTAACAGCCTCATTATTATTACGTTCATTATTATTAGGTTCTTGCTCTGCTGACAAAGAGAACACTGAACACCTGCACAGTGTTTGCTCCCTCTCCATCCTCAAACAAAATCAAAGCACATCTGTTGACAAAATATGGCAGTTCTTCGACTATGATCAGATTCATAAAAATCGCGAACTTAAAATTGCACAACCTCATTTCTATGATCTTCTAATACCCAAATACTTGACTTTGCAACTTCTAAAGTCGTTTTTTGTCCGTAGTAAAATTGTCACGTACAGTATTCAATACAAAGATTAAAAAGCACAGAAGTTTATCTTCCTGGTTTAAGGTTCATCCCTCCACAGAGAAGAAATCCACTTTGCGTTTTGTCACCTATCCCATTTACTTCTTCCAACTCGACTTGAGAAAAGTCAGTGATCTTGAGGCAAAACCAGACGAAGAGCTCACGTGACTCCAAACAAAAATGATTTTCACGTTGCCTCTTACGACCTGAGCAGAAACAAGGCAGCCTGGCACAACTCAGTGTGCTACAAGCCCTGCACAAAGGGCCTGGTTCTGAAGGGTGCTGGGGGTCCCCGAGCGCTGCAAGATCAGGCTCAACTTGCTAATGACTTCTCCAGTGTAGTGGGGATTAACCACAATGTGACTCCTGCACTCATTTGCAGCCTGAATGAAACAGGAAAAACCTCTTTTTGACTTCGCAAGGAAAGAGTTTGTGCCTTTTCCTTTTTGCTGAGTGCAGCCCCTTTTCTTTTCCTGAGACAAAAACCAATGTTTTTTCTCACTAGGCTTTAGTTGGAACCGCTAAGGATGTGTCACCCCCTCCGGAGAGTGACAGGCCAACAACTAGACCTTCTTTAACAGAGTACTAAGTTGTTATACAGCCAATAAAAAAAACTATTGAGGTGGAATCAGCCACAAAATCATGGGTCCTCTTTCTGTCCAGCTCCTTTCCCAGGCACTGGAAACCTCAAATTCCTGACCATGGTGACAGACTGGAGTAGCTGCCAGAAGAACACACAGACATGGTTGATTCCCCCCACACCTGCCAGATGATTTCTTCTCCTAGGGAAGCAGAAAAAAAACCAATGGAGCAGAATATCCTCTCCTTTCTATTCTGTTTCCCTGTCTATACAGCCTCGCCTAACGCCGCAGCTCTCTTCCATTAGACTGCTTTAACATCTGAGAAATTATCAGCACTGCAGCTGCCACTGTGTGGCAGTGAACAAACAATATCAGAAATGGAAAAAGTCTTGTGAGAAATGGGCTGGTGAAGAAGGAAGAAAAGGTAACCTAAATACCTTAAAAACTGAAACTGTTTCTGTTGTTTAAGATGGAGTTTCCGTGTTTTTTCCTGAGTCACTGTGTCTTCTCCCCAAAATCCCTCGAGAAAACCCTTATCTCCCTAGCTAGGTCTGAAAGAATGTATGTGTTTAAAGTTTCCTATTGGCCCTTAGTTAACCCTTTCCTATTGGTTATTATTCCTAGTTTTCTATTGGATCTTTTACAATCCATCAAGAAGTTACAAATACCTCTGCCCATGTAATAAACTCTCTCTCTGCTCCCTCTCTGGTGGTCTCTGTGTGTCTCTCTGTGGGGCACCCCAGGGGCTCCTTGGGGGGGACTATGGGGAGAGGGCAACTCCCTGCAATGTAAAGGAGAGACAACCTCCCGTTATCGGGACATGAACCCCCCATAAATCAACCGTCGTACCACTGTAACTGTGTAACGTTTGGACGCTAAAGAATTCCTTGAAACTACGGTTGTTGCTTCTTCTTAGAAAATCCTCACCCAAGCTGTGCCGTTAGGTTGAGGGAAATGCCACGAGGGGAGACAATAGGTCATTGTCTGAATGCTGCCACCAGTAGGACGTGGCAAATGAAGTTCCAGACTCTCCTCTTTCCTCTGGAACTCAGCAACACAGATTTTGAAGAATAAAAGTGAATTTTTGTCCATGTAGTTGCTTACCCTGGAAATTTGTACATGCAGATGGAATGTGAAACTTCTCAAGGCTATGTCTTGCAAGGCTCTTTTAATGAAGGTGAGAAATCCTTAAATCTAATTTTTCCCAGTTGTGAACACTGATACCAGTGGTCAGTGGCAAGTCTGCTCACTCAAATCGAGTCTTAAAACATTAACAGGGATGACATTTCTAAGTAGGAAAACAAGGAAGAGGGTTCAAACACCCGGACTTTGCCTACTGCTCCTCCAGCAGGATCAGACCATTTCCACTGATGAGCAGTTACCAATTACAGGCTCATAAAATAATTTTAAGTTTTCAACCTGCTGCATGTACGGTGAGATTCTTCTGAGTGTACCAAAAGCCTTCTACGACCCACTGCAGTATTTATCTATAAAGACTTTTGCTATTTTTATTTTTTTTAAAAAACAAAGAACAATCCATCCAGGACAATAACTAAGGCTTCAAGCCCTGGGTGACCCAGCTGTCAGAGCAGGGGGAGAATGCTGAATTCCAGAGGCAGGGACACCACACCTGCTGAGGCAGCCAGGAAACAGCATCCTCTGCCAGACTTGGAGAAGGGGAACTGATGGTCTGCAGGCCAGAAAAGCTTCCCAGGACCGCAAAACATCCTCTCAGCCATCAGTGCTCTTGGGTGAGTCTCTGCTTGACTTAAGCAATACTTTAGGAGTAACCAAGGCCACAGGGCCAACAAAAGCTACAACTATTTCAGCAGAAAGGCTGAGGGCTTTGTTTGGAATCCTCAGCCCGTCGGAGGACCAGGATTTTCTTCCAGTCACAAGTAAACAGAGGCTGAGTCCCATGGATTAGATGATAGGAAAGACCCAATAGCACTAAGTAAAAGAGAGAAGACTCCTTTTCAAAGCCAGAAATAAAGACATTCTTTTGGGGCTGGTGTGTTCATTTTTGCACTGACCCAACCAAATCCAGCTTGTTTCCCTCCTACACCTCTGCTGGCACACCTCTAAGGTAAATAATGTGTGATACACCCGCGTATCCCTCAGCGACGGTAACTCTCACGCTGAGAGCATCCACCTTCAAAGCATCACCCACCACTGCCACAACACCTGCTGGGAAATTCCTGAGGCTTCCCCAAGGTTGGGTTTAGTTGAGAAACCTTGAAGATACTGTTACTGCTGGACAAGACTGGGGTAATGTGCTATGGTTGTCACAGGAAAGCTGTAACATCAGCCTGACAGTTCCCAAACACAGTATTCAGTCCTGTATGTAAACGAGCTCCCAACGCAGTAAGTAAATAGGATCACTATTCACAGTAATTGCCACTCTAATCCACAGATTAACTCCAAGATTGGATGGTAAAACACAAAAAAAGCCAAAACACCACCACAATAGAAAAAACCCCAAACTTTCCCCCCCTCAGCTGACCCTTCACACAATACATTGGCTTTCTATGGCCACACTTGGAGGGGTTTCAGTTGCAGCCTCGGCATTGCAGAGAGCAAAGCAGAAAGGTTCTGACTGGTACAGCTGTTCCAAAGAAACTTAGAGCCTCCCTCTTCCCATATGGGACACCAACTTCATTAATTGCAAGGAGCCTCATCGTTATGCGAACGAGCTCGGTCAGGCAATTGGGCAAATTGAATAACATTGAAATAACATTGCTGGTAACACTTACATACAGACTAGAATGATTTTCTGAACAAATTAGCTGGTCTAGTTTACTTTGTATTCACTACCCTGCGACCTGCACTGAGCATCTATAAATAAAAACCTCCATTGTGCATTTGTATCTGATATTTAAGACACATAACTACAGTCTTCTCCTAATTGCAATTAGTTATTGTAAGGCAAAAACAGTCTTGATATTTAATAAAGCTCGTTCTACCACTTCTAAACTAGTGTGTCACGTCTATTTTAAATTTTGAAGCCATGCAACATCATACCTGCTTTAAATTTTAACAAGGCAAATCATTTTCTCAGCAGGGAGGGACTACATTTATCTTCTAATGATGGAAAACCAGGCGACTTCAGTTTTGCTTGGAGAGAGTAAGTAGGCAAGTTTAATATCTGAAGCTATTTTAGCCAGTCAGCTGTTAGCATTACCAAAAGTTTGTCCATAGCACAATAAAGTTCCTAATAAATGGCAATTTTGTTTACCTTATCTCTTTCTTTAAGTTTTCTTTTAAAAGTGTAGGAGTATTTATTTTCAACTTAGCATACACAAGACTGTAAAACAAGCTAGAGAAAAGGGTAAATCTGATTATCCCTTCCAGTTTCATAATTCATTCCTAACTTAGCCAAAGTCAGGTAGGCAAACATACCCCAAATCTGAAGGGTTTAAACCCTGCTGCAATTTACATTCACATTTAGATACAGAATCACGTTCAGCCTCATTTTTAGAGGACTCTGAGAAGAGACGTGCTTAAAATGTGTGTGTGTGTGCGCATCAAAATAAAATAAACTGATATAAGAATTCAGGCAATCCACAGATGAGCGCTAACAAAAAACCCCACAAAATCCTAAAAACACAAGAATATAAAACTTATTCTGTGTTCTCCACACAATTCAATTAAATATTGCCTACTTCTCTGGCTTACTGGAGTTACCATCAGTGGCTGAATTGCGAATAGTTTTGAATAAGCAAAAAAAATACAGCAGGTAAATCAGGTTAGTACTGGAGAAAATACTTTGTTCATTTACCCTAATTATATGAAATCATAATTCTAGTTATCCTAAAGAACTACAAGATATTTTTGGTAAAATGATGAAGTCATAGCAATAAAAGATGTCACCTGAGGAACTCTTGTTTATTCTGAAACATAATCTTGGAAGTGGATAGAATTTATATGCTTTGATTGAATACACTAGGTGTGTTCGGATTATTGAAAATTTTAACAGAAAATGAAGCTACAATTTTTACCCAGAGAGTGTACGTGTCTCACATTGTTCAGGTTTAATTTAGTTTGGGGTTTTTTATTTTCTTTTTAAAGAAAACAGTACTATTTACTGAAGCAACAACTACTGCCCATGACGGCTAAATTAACTGATGTAGCAAGGCAAAGAGTTTCAGAGACACAACAGCCAATATTCCAGGAAATTGTGTCAGTGTACAGTTCCCCCTCCAAGGACAGTCTTAATTCATGATTATTTCAAAGTGTGGCTTTTGCTGCCCTGAGCATAAAACAGAGCTCTAAACAGACAGCCTCAGTAAGAGGCTCTGTCTTAACAAAACGAGTGGGTCCTCAAGAAATTCTAGTGACCCAGAACTGTGTAACACACGTTAAATTGGGAGACCATTGAGTATTCCAAGTAACGTTCCATTTCTATGACTTTCTTAACACACAACGTGCCCTGCAAGAAACAAATAGGTGACTGCGCTGCACTGATTAAATACTCACAGTGGTGAAAACTATTCCACCATAAAAACAGACCATACTTTGCAGAGATATCATTTTCTTCTGTATTCTAACTAGAAATCAGAATCCAGGAGATATGAGAGAGTTAAACTCTCCCATTATTCCAGCTGAATAACTAATGCTTACACAGTGTTTTAAAATATAATGAGATGCAGAAAGCAGAGGATTAGTTAGCTGAAACAAAGATGAAGATGCAACTCTCAAATGCTTAAGGGAAGAAATGTCTCGAAAAACAAAACCAGAAAGAAATATTTTAAATAATTTTCTTTCTTTCACCTCTGCCTCCTCATTAGTATGGGTTTGAGGCTCTTTCCTCCAGCAGCAGGAGCCAAGCTCCCGAGCAAGTGGCACATTTTGTTCTGTGTTCTTTCAGGATATGGAATTCCTTTCCTTGCAGAAAAAAAGAGTTAAAAAAAACCACCCACAAACTCCTCTGGGGGAAAAAAAAAAAAGTTAAAAACCCTCATCTGACTCCCTTTGGCTGTGTAAGAAAATGTCCAGATGAACCCACATCACTGAGTGCCATGGGGTTACAAGGTATCTGATCACGTGTAAATGATGAAATTATTGGAAGATAAATAGTCTGATCAAACAAAGTTTACGTGCACTTACTCCCAGAATTCCATCACTGGAGAAGTGGCATTTTGTAAAGAGACTTGACTGCAGTTGCTCATATTAAGTTTCTGAAATTCCACACAGTTTTCTATAAAAGAACAGAAAAAGGGTTTGCTATATTGACATGCAAGTACATTTCCTCTCGTTCACGCATCGTGTGAAGCCACCATTCTATAACACATTTTCTGTTTGTGGTTAAAGGACTTCTGGGAACACTCAATGAAGCAGCTGCTGCTTCTGCACCGCTGGGTTTTGACCACAGGCACATCCCACGAAAATATCCAAGAGCACTCTCCTCCAACACTTTCCAAAGGCACAGCTCAGTGGCAAGGGCCACTAAAACACCTCAGGCAGAAGGACACGTTGACAAACGGAGGTGATTGATTGGGAATTCCAACATACTCCAAGTGCTGGTTCCATGGCCCGTGGTACCCAAATGGCTTACGGAGCACGGCCAGTAACCAGGTTCCACTTTGCCCTGATGTGGCAAGTGAGGAGTTCCCCTGGCCTTTAATTCTTATCATCTCTGATACAGAGAAAGGAGGCCAAAGCAGCTCAGCATTGCTGTGTTTGAGCAGCCATCAGCACCGGCCAAGCTCCACTGTGGGGTTGCCAACCTTGATACCAAAGCCTTCCACATCCCCAGGGCCCAAGAGTAGTTCCCAAACATCAACTCTGAGATTTCAGGCAGCTTTAGGTGTGCCCAAAGGCCATGATAATGGCCATTTAATACAAAACATGAAAGACAGTATGATTGGTACATGATTAGAAATAGGACAATGACAGAAGGAATAAATACAAAAGCTTCAGGAACATCGGAATAAGGGCATTGCTATGAAATCCTCCCCAGAGGTGTTTGTGATCTACAAATGCAATAAGCAGAGACTTACACATAAAAATATCAATGAGAGGAGGCAGATGAAGAGCCCCTACTGCAAACCCTCACAGACGCCTCATCCTTCATGCAGGAGGCTACTTTGCATGCAACAAGGATTACTTATGCAACTAAATTTCCAGAAGTAGCTTGATGAACATTATCCCTCAACATCTGGCATTTAAAAGAGCAAATCCAAAGATCCACATTTAATATTTTTCTCTCTATTCAAATTCCTCCTGATTTCATCAGAGTGAAAGAGCAAGATTGCAACCTGCCATCAGGTCATTCTCTGCAGCAGAATTCACTCACTGTGTTCAGGAAGAATAGATATGATTACAAATAAGAGTCTTGGGATTTAGCCAGAGTATCTTATAGAATTAACAAAATCCAAAATCATCTTCTTCTTACATTGCATTCTACAGGAACAAACAGGCTTATACAATGACCTAAACCAAAAGGGTTTGAATAAGTTTTCACTCCAGGTTTCCTTTACCATGGTGTAGTGTGATGTGATTGGCCCATTTGCACTGACTTTTCTACAAGAATAGTTTTGTCCATGACATTTCAATATATTAATCAGTCATTTGGAAGGTTTTGTACAGTGATAAACTCTACTGAGGTCATACCTGTATTCCATTCGTGCCCACAGGTAGCCCAGGGAAGCTCTGTAGTAAAGCAGTTAAACAAATAGAAGATCGCCCATGCTAAAATGATGATGTAATACACATTTAGGTGTGCCTCTATAACCTGGGTAGCATAGCCAATGCCTAGAAAAAAAAACAGTGAGACATCAGAGAAAATTTCTACTACTGCTCCTTACTATTTTAAACACATCTTAACTTCAATTCTGATACAATTTGTTTCATTTTACTTCAAATTTAACACATTCTGTTGCAGTAGAACACAGAACTGTTTGTTACCTTCAAATAGAGGGCAAACTTTCCTCCAGCATGTAATGCCTCCCTCACTAGTAAACTGTCCCAGGGCTGTCTCCAGGAAAAATACTGGTATTCCACAGCAGATGAAAAAGACCACGTATGGGATGAGGAAAGCACCTGCAAGGGAACAGTAAGAGAGTGTTGGTTATGATGAGTAGAGTTCCTTCAGAGCAGAGTGAGAACCTTCCTAGGAAAGGAAGGATCACTTCCAACCTCTTCTCTCTCAGGCATCACGCTGACGGTGCAGGAAGCACTTGCTTCCAAATATCAAAAGTTAACCTGTAAGCCAATGTCTTGGACTCAAAAAGACCAGACCAAAGTTCCTCAGCATAGACTAAAGTCTACTTATGTGTCTCTCAGACACAGAAAAGATCACAGTTCTGCTCTGATCATCACCACATCACACTATACTATCTACCATTCCTGGCTTTTTCAGGAAAGCAGGAATGAAGAAATTAAATCCAAAAAGTCCTTTGTATATTATTTATGTAAGCCAGATGATAAGGCCAGTGGAAAAGGAACAGACTTCAGAACTACTTACAAGCACAGGAAAGCAGGAATTGGCCTTAGCAGCCAGAAATATTAATGTGAGATTCTAGGAGAATAACAAAGCACCAGCAACTTTGTGAGATGCCCACAGCAAACTCCAGCATAGCTGATCAACCTCCTCAGAGCTCAAATACAACACCCCCACAACCTGCACCAGCTGCTGTGCTTTAGTCACCTTGATCAGGAAAGTAACACAACTGGAAACAGCTGCTTTTACTTGCAGTTTCTCTCTTCAGAGCCAGCAGAGCACCAGAGATCTCCTCCCAAGCGGGCAATTTTCCTACAGGTGAATCTCATCTGCCCCTCAAGAAATCCATGAGGGTTCCACAAAGACTGGAATCCTTACAGCTAAAACGTGAGTTCTCTGTAATAATTAACTGTGCCTATGGTTTGAACATGGTCCACGCAGGCCAGGTGAACTGCTGGCCAGAATGGAACCCAGCTCACAATCACAGCGAGTTTAACAGGGCAGCTTGTGGAAATCCAAAGTGTTTGCTTGGACTGTTTCCCCAACATTGTCCTACCACAGGCGCGCGTCATGAAAATCAGAGGACTTCAGGTTTCCCAGCTTGCAAAACCATCATATTCCAAGAAATATCTAATTCTGAACATGCAGAGAAGTGAATTTTCCTAAAAACACAAACTAAATATCTACAAGAACAATGTAAAATTGTAGAAGTTTCTGCCTACACTGCCTGTTATGACTCAGAGCAAGTGCCAGAGAGAGGACAGACGTCTCAAGTTCCATACTACAGTTTATTCTCTATTTAGGAAATTATTTCCCAAGTAGCTCCTATATTTCACCATTGTCTTCCCTTACCACGCACTGAGTAGTTTGACACATCAGATGTAAACACTGAAAACAAAACTCTGGTCCAATTCCACCAGGTCACTCCAGAGAACTACAGAGGCACAGGTCCTACACCGAGCCTTCACTGAATAAACCTGGTCAGTGGCAAATCGCCCCTGGTGCCAGGACAGGACCAATTAAATCACACACACTAATTCTATTTTTAGAGAATAGAGTGGTGATTAAAAAGGGTATTTAAAGCACATACCTTTTCATCAAATAGCCCAAACCCGTGATTAAAATTCTTTCTACCTAATGCTATAGCCTTAAAAATGATAGCACCACATTTTGACAAGGTAGCACTTACATACAAATGGACATGGAAAGGTGGCTGCATGAGCAAGAAAATTGCACACCAAAAATACATTTTTCTTTGCTGAAAGTTCTCTGGGAACACTTTGACAATCAACAAGAAAGTGTTCTGTGTATCATATCTGGCATATTAATATTTATGTACTAACGGCAGTATTTGGTAACATCATTCTGTATAGAGGTAAACTCTTGTTATCTCATTTTTGCCATAGTAAAGATACACAGGGAAAGGTACTGCAAACAAACATCTTCCACAGTATTAGTCTTAGAGAAAGAGCAGACAAAATGGGCCAAAACTGTCCCTGAATTCAGCCAAGGAGGGACAAGGAAATGAAAGCTGGCACGGCCTTGTTAGCAAGCAAACCCATGAAAAACCAGGTCTTTGCACATCAGCCACTGAACAGGCTATTTAAGAGCTTGCACTAACACTGCCTAAAGTGGGGAGAATGTTGAACCCAGTCCAGAGAATTCTAAACGAAGTTTCTAATTTATTTTTCTTTCTCCATTGCTTCCCAAGTCACTGCTGATGTACTTATTCTCAACTGTCACGTATCTTACACAGTTTATACTTAACTATAACCAATACATGCCGCATGTTATACTTCTGTGGAAGTTAAGTCTGCTTTTTTCCCTCTCAAATAACATTCATATTTTAAATTTATTAGGCTTTGCTCTCTTCTTTGAGCAACCGTCAGTTTTTACATCTTCCCCTACCTTACCATAGGAATTGGGGAAGAGCCAAGGGGGAAAAAAAAGTACATTGAGTTACAAAAATTTCCACATGACAAAAAAAAAAAAAAATTACATCTTTGTAGCGCTATCAGGAAAAATATTCATCTTTTCCAAAGTGTTTTGTGTGAAAAATAAACTGTTACATTCTTATATTCTTTCCTGTGTCAGACAAACTTTTCTATGTATGCTTGGATCTGTGCTCCCATGCAGAAGAAAACACAGACCGTACTACTTAAGAGCACTGGCTTTTTCTACACTAAAAATCTCACTGAAAAAATTATATCAGTTTACTAACCTAAAAACAACTAGTAAAAGTAACCCACACAGTATTTGGAGAGAAGCAAAGAGAAATACAAAGATTTTTTTCTTAGTTGTCAGGTGTTTTGTACTTCCCTATCTTCACATGTGCTGAAATCCTGAGCACATATCTCTTCCTAGCACAATAAATCACTGCAAAGCATTCTTAATTGTTGATTTCCCATGTTTATGGTGAGCAGCAAATCAACACATGATGCCAGCTTACCTCCTCCATTCTTGTAGCAAAGATACGGGAATCTCCACACGTTTCCCAACCCAATGATCTCCCCTGCCACAGAAAGCACAAATTCAACTTTATTGTTCCAGTGTCCTCTTTCATGAACTTTCTTATCGTTGCTGTGGACGAGGTTGGTGCTTGAGGCTTCTGGGTCCAAAGCATCTTCTGGCTTGCCGTTAATTATAGGAATAGTCTTCTCAGCTGTCATGACTTTTCAGCCTAGGGGAGAAGAAAAGGAGAACGCACAGAGGTTTTAAGACACTTGCTGGGACTAATCTTTGATGACTCAAGTCTCTCAGCATGTCATTGCCTTCTTATTACCTATGCAAATTTGCAGGTGCGAGCCAAGGAAGCTGGAAAAGTTGTAAAGCAGTAAA
>VWZG01001526.1:91206-144113 GCA_013396735.1 Grallaria varia
GGGGGGGGTCGGGGGACAGACGGGATGGCAAAAGAAACGTAAGGGGAACGTTTGGAAAGTGTGGAGACAAGGTGGGTGCTTTGGAGATACGCTGGGAAAATGCAGAAGCAGCCCGTGTGGGCATTTCTAACGGGGGTTTGGCTTAGAATTCAAGCTAAACAAGTCTAAAAGAGAAGCGAGAATGGGAGGGAAATAGTACAAATGGTTTTGTTTCAGGTTGAACAATATGTCTCAAATAGAGAATTTTTTACCTGTTAAACCCTGCTCACTCTTTTATTTTTGCAGTAGTCCTGTCATTTCCAGCCTGTGTTTCTCAACCCGAAGTAAATACCTCTTACGTTCTTCATCTCTACAGTTTCTCCTTGGCAAAAGGCAGCACCCAAGTCAGGTTCTAGGTTCCAATCTTCCCTTGGATCCACACTCAGTTGCAGCTATGACCACCAAGGCTTTGCTCTGCAGCTCCAGGTGGTTTTGGACCACATCCTCCTAAATCCAGGATTTCCATGGTGGAAAATGCTGTCCCAGAGACAGCCTGCTCTTTCTTCCATGTGAGTTCTCTCCCTCTTCTCCTACAGCTCCATGGGCTTTTCGCACTGCTGGGAAACCTGTTCCCAGTGCTCGTGGAGGACAATGGAAAGATGCCCATGGATGGCTTTAAAATTAACTTGAGCTGACACTGGAACGCAGAGCTGTGTCCTGCCCTGCCTGTACACGCAGCCTCGGCGTGTTTGGACACTGAAGCTCCTACCGTGGCTTAAGTTCTTAGAATTTTGCTTTTAAATTATGCTGGGGTTGTTTAGTCTGGAGAAGAGGAGGCTTAGAGGTGACCTCATCACTCTCTACAACCACCTGAAGGGAGGTTATAGCCAGGTGGGGGTTGGTCTCCTCTCCCAGGCACTCAGCAATAGGACAAGGGGGCACGGGCTTCAGCTCTGCCAGGGGAAATTTAGGTTGGATATTAGAAAAAAATTCTTTCCAGAGAGAGTAATCAGGCATTGGAATGGCCTGCCCAGAGAGGGGGGGGATTCACCGTCCCTGGAGGTTTTTAAACTGAGATTGGACGTGGCACTGGGTGCCATGATCGAGTAAACAGACTGGAGTTGGACCAAGGGTTGGACTTGATGATCTCTGAGGTCTTTTCCAACCCAATCAATTCTATGATTCTATGATCCTATGCATGTCACAAGAGTGGGCGCTGAGGCTTCACCCTACATTCCCTGTCAACTGTCTATAACACATAAACAATTGCACCCAACAGGTGCAGGGTGAGGCTCTTTCATTTCTTCTTGATACCAACATATATATCACCAGTCGAAACTATATTATGAAATGAAAACCTGCCAAAGTTGATAAAACTTTAATTGTTTTTTTTAAGCATCCTTCCCAGAGATATCATAAGCAGTGCTGGGTTTGATTTTGGGTGGTCTTTTTGTGGTTTGCTGTTGTTTGTTTTGGATGAAGATGGTATTCATTACTTGAGGATGGAATAGATTAGGTTTTCCCAACCTGGCTTTGCACAAACCAAACTCAGCTTTGAGGGATTTTTTGCTGTTTTATTTTTTCCCCCTTTCTTCCTCTAGTTTTCAGCAGGGATCAAAACAGATGCTGTTTTTCTGTATTCCAGTCAGGCCTAGCAGGCTCAACAGGAGACAGTGAAACATCAAAGTTGAAACTGAATTCTCATTTCATCCCTGAGTGTAATTCTAAAAATGGAGGCGAGCTGAGGGAAAGTAAATATTTGACTGATGATTCAATACAGTCTTCTCCAAATAGACTAATGATACCAAATTGAAGGGTCCTGCTGCAAAGGACAGTCCATGGCCAGATGAAAAAGGTGTTTAATCAGTGCTGATTTATTCAGTATTTGGAAAGTTTAAATCCCGGTGTCAAGTGTTTTATCCACTGCTGTATTCTTGCATAATTCCCATTCAGTCTCCTACCAATGTAAGTGTTCATGAAATTATTTGCCAGCTGCTAATCTTTGTGCACACCCTAATGAAATGCAGCAGCTTACTTGTAACAGAAAACATCACAAATTTCAGAATGGGTTGATAACCCTGGGGGTTTTATTCTGGTGGAGTCTTCTGTATAGCACAGAAGAAAACTCTCTGGATGACAGACTGTGTCTCAGTTCACTCACTAACCGATGCATCTCATGCTCCTCATCATGAATTCATTCCTGTTTTTCCAGCCTGTCGGGAGACTGGCATGTGACCTGCAGCCAGAGCACAGCTCAGAGACTGGATCACAACAGCCTTGGAGCTGTAAGACAGGAGACCAACAGCTACCAAAGCCAGAGGGCTGCTCCTGGTGAGAACAACAACTACCTAAAACATGAGCATTTCTTCTGTAGAAGGACCACATGTCAAGTATTCTAGTTATGTCCAAGAAGATTCCTTCTGCCTTGTCTGCTCCTGATAATGGAACATCAGTTCTGCAGAAGGGAGTGTTGTCTCCAGCCCGCTCACCACGAGTTTCCTGGCCATTCCTTTCAGGTCCTGCATTAAAATGATGAGCCCTAACAAAGCAATTCAAATTTGCTTTATTCGGGTTTGTCTCCAACACTCCCAAGGAACCCTTTACAACTCTGTGCAGGAAGTGCAGGGGTGGGAGAGCAAATCAGATGTCTCTGCTCACCTAAGGGTGGTGCTGTGAAGTACCAAAAGCTCTATGGCTGTATTTATTTAGATTTATACACTGAAATTAATAAAGATAAGGAATTTTTATCTAGAATAACTTGTGAAAACAACCTCAAAAAAACCCCAAATAAAAACACAGAACCACATCCCAACAAGATTGTGCCAGGATGATAAAATGCATGGCCATGGTACATATCTGTTCCCAGAGGAATATTCACTCTATCCAAGCCTCTTTGGTTACTGCCAGAGCTGATATTAATTTATTCTCTTCTGGGATTTCTACCTGGTCCGTACTCTGAAGACACAAATACAGTGCTGAAATACCAACACAGGTAATGGAGGATCAAAGCGATATTCACCAAGTGTTTAAAGTCAGCAAAAGTCATGTGATACAGCTTTGGAAATTAAAAAACTTGGGCTTGGCTCCATTTCTTCTTCCTATTGTATCTCTGTGATTTTCTGTGGGTTTTTTTCTGCAATACAGAACCCTGTGCTAGTATAATCGATGGGAGGAGGGAACAACAATCCTCTGCAGATTTAAAAACTTCAACTGAGATTTGATATAAGCAAAACCTGCACAAGCCTTTATATAAAGATTTCACAAAGTTGAACTCTTCATGGGTAAATAGCTACACAAAAGCAAAGAAATACAATAAGAACTTCATTAGTGATAGCAATCAGACACAATATTTTGGATCAAAAGCCTCAAATCACAAAGCAATTTGTGAACAAGTAAGATGCCTTTAGCTATTCTATTACAGATTGGGCTTCAGTCAAAAAGCAATAAGCTGTCTGATTTGTGCCTAAGCAGTTTTCTGCAATGGGAAAAAAGATTTATTTGTTGCAGGTAACTTTAAGTAAAGCAACAACTGATTGTTGGGCTTCTATTTAGAAAGGTTTAACCACTATCACTGTAGATATCTTTCTATCCAATTTATTGCCTATGCCTCACAATGGTTGAGATGCTGAATTAAGAGTTGAAGGGAGCAGCAAAACCCACTTTTTCTATTGATGTTGCCTTTTGGGCGCCTTCTCTTGTCCTTTGCTGTCAGCCTGGGATCCATATTTTCTTGGTTACATACATTTTATCTTTCAGTGTCTTGAGCTTCCTAAACATGAGTTTTACAGAGAGCCAGCACTTGGAGAGAACCTCCAGCAGTGAGGCTTATCTGCAGCTTCCGAGAGTCAGCAGTCAGATCCATATAAATAAACAGCACTAAGTGAGAAAACACCTATGGGATGATGTTTTAACGTTACTCACAAATGAAACCAAATAAAGAAGTACCAACTAGACACCTCAGAAGAACTAGATACACACCACCGCAACTGCCTTCCCACCAGCAGTTACATTCAATCGTCTTTCCAGATCAGAAACTGAATTTGCAGTCTTCATGCAGATGGAGCCACCATCAGCACGTCTCACTCAGAGTCACTACAACCTGGAAAAGGAGTGAACCCTGAGGAGAATTTTGCACAGACCCTCTGGACATATTCTCGATTATATTAAGATTTCAGAACTGGTACTATAAAGATATCCAGTGAATAACGGCAGAATATAATTCAGATTACAGGTGGTCTCTGCAGGCACCTAAAGTCCTTTAGCTCGTCCCAGCCATTCTCTCTTGCTGTTTAAGAAAGCAGGGGAATGAATTGCTTTGTGCACTGTTTGCTCCAGGTTAATGTGGGAACACTGTTGGCATTCACAGGGTTTAAAGTATTTAACAACTTTACACCTCATGTGAACCTGACAGGAAGAGGCACCTCCCATGACTCCGAAGTTGTGTTCCAGAGCTCTTCTTTAGTACAGACAGCCCATCTGGCCATGCTTTGTGTTAATCCTGGAATTTCACACAACCTAACGTGGCTTTCAGGCTTTAGGGTGAGTCTATAGCATGGTAAATTAAAAAAAAAAAATTTAAAAAATTCCAGTTTAGAGGTGAAGCTATTTGTCAATAGCTGAAGTACATAAACATGGAAATGTAAATATATTGCAGTTATATGCCTTGACGACAATTAATTTCTCCTGTTCTGATTCAGCAGCTCAGGATGATCACCTATAGAAGGTGTTTCACCCTTGTAGTGGGCTGCCCCTGGCCGGATTCCATGGCCTGAGAAACCCAGGACAACACTGAAGGTGCAGTGCAGTGCCCAGTTGTCCCTCCCAACCATGGTGACCTGTGCAATACTCGTGTCCAGTGTGGGGTGGCAGCAGCACTGCACAGTCTGCCAAGTGTCATCTTAAAACATCAGAATGAACAACAGCGAGTTACCATAAGAAATGCAACCCTAAGATGGGAATGAGGGAGTGGTTTGGGTCGGGTTTAGACCTGAAATAGGAGGAAAGCTCCAAAAGACTGGTCAACCCACAAGGAAGATGATTTACTTTTCCCACCCTGAAGCAAAATAATAAGAAATACATATTACCCCCAAAACAATTTCAACTCGGTCACATGTTTTATTTTTGGCATGTCTTTGAAATACAGTGCAACTTCAATATAGTGCTTCAAAATTAAAAAAGAGGCCCCATATTTTCAGACTATTTCCTTTATTGAAGTCTTTGAGCTGAAGCTGAATGTCAGTAAAGTAATTGCCTGAATAATCTTGATCAGCTCTTATCAAACACACCCTGTTGTACTCAGCATTTCTTTGTATTTCAGCACTGAGAGCATTTAAGCCCTGGAACAGCAGTTTAAGTAGTATGTGTTAAGCTCCCTAAAGCAGCCCCAGTATACTCATACTGACACTGTGCTACTGCAGCTGCTCCGCCACATAAATTACATGTGACAACTTGGACTAACTCAGCAAACAATCCTTTCCTGAGCTGTCTGCTGGCACATTGCTAATTAAAAATTAATTGCCTTCAACAAGATTCCTGGAGAGGAGATGATGTGATACTGCAAACGTCTCAGCCAAGTTGCATTTCTGTGCAGTGTTGAAAAGTATACAAAGATTCTTTTTTTTTATTGCTTTCCTTTTTGCCATTCTATTTTTAATCAGAAATCTATTCCTTTTGCTATTGTTTTCAAATATGTTGCAGTACCTTAGAACTGAAGAAACTCCTCTTACTTAAATAATTTCCTTACAGCTGTGAAATCATCAGCTCTTAGTTGACCTGTAGCTTTATAACCTGAAAGTGGGTGAAGATGGAACTTGGCTGGTAGACCAGGAAAGCAAATTGTTGTAAGACTCCCCTCCTCACTCTGCCCAGCAAAAGCAACATCCCAAGAGCCAATATGAAAATACCATCAAATTTTATGACAGTCTCTTATTAAAAAGCACAACCAAGTGCCAGTCCTGGTGCATGGACTTCTTTGTCTTTCACAGCTAAAAGAGGGTTTAAATGCTGTTGTAGACTCTAGTCCACTGGAGAGGCAAATGTAGAAGATAGCAGGGTACCAGCGTACACATAATTTCATATCTGCTGGACAATTTTTTTCTTGATGACTTGTTAAAGGTGAACAAAAAAAATCAGCGACGAAGAACCTTACAGTAAAAAGGCAAAGGTGACTCTTAGGTGTGCAAAGCTGTGCCTGGAGGAAAGAGGAACAGCAGGTAAATAACCTGCTTTGCTGGCAAAGATTTCAGAAGCCTGACAATGGGTTTGGGGAAGTGGGCAAGGGGAGATGGGTGTGAATTGCTGCTGTGATCTTTCAGAAATTCAGGGCACCAATTTGGGTGTTGGGATTCAGGTACAGAAGACAAAACAGGCAGATTCCTATGAATGGGAAAAGTTTCTTCAAACTTTTCAGTAATGTTATTTTTTTAATGTGACGTTTAAAGCAGAGCTGTGAAGAATTATGTATTATGTAGATGAGTGCGGGTATTTCTAATGGCTCCTACTCTCCCTCATCTCTGCTCCCATCCTATCCACAGGGAAGCTCAAACTGATCCTACAGGACCTGACTGCGCTGCAAAGAGCAGCTTAAGATACGCTTGTCTCAAATTCTTTTCCAAATGTCTGGAGCGGAGCAGAATCACAGTACCAGAAACACGGAGCCTAATCCCTGCAAAACTGAATGCACCAGAGAAGAAGATATTCTGCAGAAAGTAATGTTATGCACAACTTATGCCAAAGGCTCGTGCCTGCCTTCCTCGGTATGCCAGTGTTTGTAGGGCGAGTTACAGGCAATGTGTCAGGCAGAGGGGAGGCGAGTCATACTCTGAAATGTGTAGGTCTGGCTTCATGAGGAGGAAGGTGAGGTTTGGCTCATTTCTTTTGCAGTCTATAATAAGAAAGGCAGTAGTAGAACTGCTCAGGGGAAGGAAATAATCAGCTGGTATTCTGTGCTCCCACCATCACCTTTTAGTTTAGGCACAATGTATGGAGAAGGCAATCCCCAAAGCTGTACCTATTTTTAAACTCTTTCTCTAAAATTTACCTGCGTTTTTTTTTCAATAGGGAAAATTCCTTCTGCTGAAGAACGCAAGGCTTCAATTTAAAAACCCAGTGCTTTCAAAGTTTAACTTTTTCTGAACATTGTTCTGGTCATCACTTCCTCAGAACTAGAAATATCTCCTTAACTGAACTAGGGAGAACACTAACGACACTGACAGCAGCAGCTCGAGGCCTCCTTACTTGTGTCATGTTCACTTGTCTCACTGGAAAAAGAAGTCTCTGTTGATGGAGTCAAGGCAAACAGACTGTCCCAAAGTGGAAGAGCCAAAGAGACATTCACATATAACAGGTCTTCATTAGCCCTGCTATGCACAAGGGTACAATTTTGGAGAGCATCATTCTGTGTTTTGCAATCAGCTTCTCCACCTGTTACGGATATTAAATATAATTTAAAAGTAGGGAAATTGCATCCTGGAGAGGAAGATTTCATTTGCAGATGTGCCCATAATCACAACCTTTCAACTTTTTCCTGGCTACAGAATATGCTGCATATAAATGCTATGAAATTTTCCACCGGTATATCATTTAAAAACCTTTCAGCATATGCAACACCTATTGCCTGAAATGAATTCCTTAAGAAATTAAGAATTTGGGGCCTAAAGTTTTAAGGAGCTGAATTTCCAAGCTGGCCTTTTCTGCTGGAGAGGGAGAGAATATGGCACTTGATTAGTTGTTTGCAGTTTGAAAGGGGGTCGTGCCCCTCAGACATTGACTTTTGGGCTGATTTAAGTAGCTAACTCTAAGGAGATACAGCTCTGTATATGTGAGTGCTTTTATCTTTCCAGAAAGCACGACAGTTTCCTCAGTTCTTTATTAACATTACATGCAGAATAAAAGGCTGTAATAGACACAGCAGTAGAAAGAAAGGTTTCAAGTCAGCCAGGGTTTTTCTTCTGAGATTTGTTTTCATAAGAAGCAGGAAGGGTTTGGGGCCGCTCGCTCTTAGTGGAACTAATTCCGGGTCCTTGTTACTAACGATAAGCAAGCATTACATTTCAGATGCTTGTGTTAAATGGATTTCCAGTTCTAAGTTGATTTCTATTTAAGTCTGTTTAAGCTTATTAAGAGTTTACCAATTTAGCCCTGGGTTTTACAAGAGCCTTGAATAAGGAACAGAGCACAGTGTGCCTCCTCTACAGCTGAGCTCCTGCAGATACAGAGGGATGGTTGCGCCTGCCTTCGATAAAGAGAAAAGTTAGAGATGCAATACCTGCTTTTATACAGTTTCCAAAGCAGCTGTTTTCTGCTGTGCTGCTTGTACACTCAAAGAAATAATTTAAGTTCATTTGCTGCATGCCCAACAAATCTGCAAGTCAGACTGCACCTATTAATGACAGAGTTTGGGAACTGTCACACACAAACATTACTGTACACTGAAATGCACACTGGGTTTGTGCAGTGGCCGTTACTGCAGGACTATGGTTGTGTCCCAGCATATTAACCTGGGGAAGGGAGTGACATCCTTCAGCGAGGCACAGACGAAATTTAGTGTTGATTGGCGAGTGAGAGTGAATCAGAGAATCACAGAGTTGGGAGGGACCCACCAGGACCATCCAGTCCAGCTCCTGGTCCTGCCCAGACACCCCAACAATCCCACCCTGTCCCGTCATCCAAAGGCTCCCTGAGCTCTGGCAGCCTTGGTGCTGTGCCCACTGCCCTGGGGAGCCTGGGCAGTGCCCACCACCCTCTGGGGGAGGAACCTTTCCCCAGACCCACCCTAACCCTGCCCTGGTGCAGCTCCATAACTCTGGGCTCTGTTCATTCTCTACAATCTCGTGTATAACAATTCTTTTAACCCGGTGGCTCTACATGATTTCTCGAATTGTTTCAGCTCTCCCCTGCCAACAACACCCTGAAGTTCTAAGTCCCCTTTTATATTTGCAAATCAGAATCCTGGCCAGACACAGAAAACAACCCATCTATGAGTCCATTTGATTAAAACAAAATTTGGCTGCTGCCTAATGGCTCGCTCAAGAAGCGTTTGGGTTGCATTAAAATGAAGAGGCCAAAGAAAGTTCCTGAGCTGCATTCAAAATCTGATGTTAAAGGTCAAAATACCATAATAGTGAATAGCACCTGATCTGTATAATGGCTTTCAGGAATTTCTTTTGCCACCTTCAAAAGTTACCACTCCATCCTCAGCTGAAGCAGATATAAATTTACAGTTCCCTGTTAACACAAGCAAGATATTTGAGAAAAGTTATTTGAAGAAACTGTAGTAGCAAAATGCAATAAACTTAACACACAGTCAAGTTCTGTAATTAATAATATTTCCCCATCAATAGTTTAATCTTGATGAAATTGTTGTCTTACAAGATACTACTCTAACGGAGGTGATGTTACCAGCTCTTGTCATGTACGCTAAAATATCTGACAATCTCTCCAAATTTACAATTTCCATTCCACAAAAATCATCTTTTTCTAATTCTTGACTGAAAATTAATTCTCACTCTGCATTTACAATTATGAAGAAACTAAAATAATTAACAACACTAAACCTCCATTCTCAAATTTCGCAATAAAATAAAAGGTATTTAAACTTTCTGAGTTCCCTGTTCTAATTTAGATCTTTGAGAAATATAAAATAGCAATAGTAGGACACAGTGGCCATTTGGAAAATAACCCCAAAGCTGCAGTTTCCTGCACTCCCTATTGATGTAAGAAGTCAAGCAACAGGTTTCCCAAGATTTTCTACAACAATACATCAAAACCTTTCCATACCTAAAACTCTCATGACAAGTTAAGACTCATTTTTCCTTTTCTTTGGGTATTTTATCCATTTTCCATGAGGCTCTTGGATGGTTTTGTTTGTTTGTTTTTGAAGTAATAACAACCAAGACTTTTCAGTTCATTGTTTTCAGCTAACTAGTTTGAACTAATCAGTTCAGCTTTCTCAGGCTGGATTGCCCTGTCAGCATTTAATCTTCATTTCAGTTAATACTTGAAAAGTGACTCTCAGAGCACAACTTTTATTATTGGTTTGCAAACCATTATTACCTGAATGTAACCAGACACAGCTTTTCCATTAATTGATTGAAATATGTCTCTGGGCTTCAAGCAGTTCCATATTATTTTACACTGCTATATTTATCTATTATTTAAAGTATTTATTATTTAATGCATTATTCAATATTAATGTATTGCTTAACATTAAACTAAATTTACTTATAAATATAATCTATAAATATTTTATGTACCATTTTAGCTCAACATTATAATTTTGAAATGAATTGTTCAAGTTAATGTCAAGACTAAGGACAAAATATACTTCATATATTACCTCACATACTAGCAGGAAAAGTGCTTCTTACCAAATGGTTTGTACATGTTAGACTATCAGGATCAGGAAACAGTTGATATTTGCTCAAAATCTTGTCCTTTTCACTACAAAACCAGCACTTTCTCAATGGATAATCCATTTCATATTGCAATAGGCCAAAGCCAAAACCTGGAGAAATTAAATGAAAGCTTGGATTTCCATTTTGCATTTCAATTTTTGCAACTTCCTTCACTTGTGATTGCCTTAAAATATATTCACAAATACAAAAAATCCCCAAACAAACCTCCGCAATTTGTGGGCGTGGGAGAAGATGTTGGTGTAGATGATCTACATCTAGGCATGATTAACTCTGGAACTCGCGGAACACAGGGGGTGGAAACGAGGTGATCTTGAAGGTCCCTTCCAACCCAAACCATTGTGGGATTTGATGAAAATGGGCCCCCAATTTACATTGTCCTTTCTCATTTGTATGGACTCGTTTACAGTATCCTGTTCCAAATGAGGCTCTGGGTTTGCAGCACTTTCTAAATGTTAGAGGTAACCATTTCTATGGGGGTTTTGGCAGTTTTCTACACCGTCCCACACTGTTTCTACACATGCTTTCTAAAGATTGTAAACACCCTATAAATAGCCAAAATTTCTTGTTGGGGAACAGCCTTCCTACATTTATTTAAGTCATTACCTTGGGAGCACTTTGTCTAATTGCTCTAAGGAGTGATTCATGGAGCTGAACAAAATCTTGGCACTCAAAAAAGAAACTGAGCCAAACCTGCCCATTTTCATTCCCAGCCACGAACTCTGACCAGATGTGCCGTGATCTGACAAACCTTCCGAGGGAATCCGTGCAAACAGAACATTCTGTGCCTCAAACGGGCTCAGCTCCGGGGCAGAGGCTGAGTTTTCACATCAGGGTTTGGGTGCTATAAGGTATCAAAATTAGACTAATTAGAAAATTTCACCTAGATAGAAAACGAATGTAGAAACAGAACTCTTACTTCACTAGGGACAAGCTGCAAGATTGACTAGTGGGAGAGAAACTCCTATGGGAATTTATTACTTGGGTGAACCAGAAGTGACTCAGTGTTACTTCTCTGTTACCTTCTCCAAAGGATCGAGTTAAATCTCTCACTGACTGTAGAAACAGCTCAGCAAATTCATTCTGACTGTTCTCTCAAAAGGTTGAAAGCTATGAATTATAGCTGAATCTTTGTTGCATAACTTATCTTCTAAACAGAAAAGCCTCCTACGGCCAAATCGTCCTGTGCTGGCAGAAGGGAAAGATACTTTTGTTTTCAAGTGTGTGGTCTGCAGCAGTGAATTAAATTAACAGCTACAAAACCAGGTCATATTGCGGCTGTTCCCTTGCAAACTGCTTGCTGCAACACTCTCAGATACCACAGACTGGGGATGATTTAGAAATTGCTCTGCACATGCTGCTATTTTAGCCGTGGTGCGGTGATGGACTGCCCGAAGGAGCAGCCTTTTTCCACCCCGCTCCTGCACTGGAGTGGCCACTCTATTATCTGGAAAATGGGTTTCCCAGCAGGAGCTGCACGACAACAAAACGGGCCCTTGGCTCAGCAGCCCGGCCTTGTCAGAACTGAATATCTGCCTGGAACACGATTCGATATTCCTAAAAATAAATTCATTAACTGTTTGACCTTCTCTACTTCCTAGGAAGATAAAAGTATCAATGGGAACCAACGGCGCTGCTGGACCACCTAGGCTGCCGCTCCATCCGTTTGCAAACGGGATTGTGTGCAGGAGGGGAGCCCAGCCTGCCCCTTCGTGCTGCCCAGGGAGCTGCAACCAGCCCAAAGTCATTAACATTCCCCGGACAGGTCCTCTGCCGCGGAAATGCTGGGTCTGCCGGGCACAGACAGTCCCTTCGCCCAAACATTCCCACCTCCCGCTGAATTCCCAAGCCGACGAGCCGACTCCGCGTTCATCATTTTTACAAGCAACAAAATTACTGGGAAACAGCAATAATTCTGCCCGTGCTCCAATAATGCACGTTTTGTTGCTGCTGTTAATCTCAGCAACAGCGTGAACGGAGCAACTACAAATCCCTGAGCTCCATTAATTAGAACACAATAATGCCAGACTTGCCAGTGCTTTATGGTCCAACCAACGTAATTCAGCACATTTTTGGATCCAATTACATGACTGATATATGAAGAAAAAAAAATGTATAAAAAGAAATTACTTCTGCCCCTACTGCTTTCTTGAGTTATTTTCCAAGGGCTTTTCATGAAGACCATCATGAATTTGTCAGCTATTCGAGACCGCAAATTACTCCGTGGCCTTGTTCTGTACAAATCCCATCTTTCCTTTCCATGTTCACAATTATTGTTCCCCAAGACACCACTAACTGCAGCCACAGACCTGCAAGGCTGGAACACATACCTACCTTCAAACATGTAAGAAATCCAAATGACAAGTCTGTTAACAATTAAAAAATGGAATTCTCTTTTTTTATAATGATTACCCCCACACATTCTGGCCCGCAGACAACTATTCCCACTGTAGCCTCTGGAACCACTGTGCTAAAACAAACAGAAAATTAGTTTTTACTGGTAGCAAGTGTCCACCATTCTGACCTCATTTCACTTTGAGGAAAAGATTATTTTCATCCTGTAGCAAATATGAACGATTAAACATTTACACAACACCAGAAAGATTTCAAAATAACGTCTTCTGGCAAAACAAATCAAGGGCTTGGGTATGCATCAGTTCAAATGACAACTGAAAGGATCATTGAGATAAAACTAATTTGCACACGAATATTAGAGTTGCAATACACACAGTTTGTGTTGTGCAAATACCATTGGAAAAAAGGAAGCATTTTTTAAAAATCTATAGCTCTATTGGTTTCAAATGCAATGATAGAGAGAGAAATTCAGCGCAGAAGTTAGAAATTCAGATGTGGACTTCACATTGCAAAGTGACTTTGAGAAGAGGTGGCCTGGGTAAAGGTGTCACCTCCTAAAGCCCTTTCAGCTTCGGTGTAAGGGAAGTTCAGCTGGCAGAAAAACCCCCAACCCCAGCAGAACAAGGGAGGAAACTGGAATGGCAAACACAAGGGAAAAAAGATCCCCACAGTTTAACATCTCAAGGAAAACACACGAGGGGAACTCCAAACCCCCAAACTGATGCAAACGATGCCCAGGCAGGCTGTAATCACTGCCTACTGCAGGAAAAGCAGTCCTGTGTTACCAACACCTTGGGTGGCAAATGGGAAATGCAGCACCACAACAGTTGCTGTAGAGAAAATTATCTCCGTCCCACCCAGCCCTGGTAAAATAAGCAATATTTTGTTCTCACAGTTGCTTCTTATAAAAACTAAGATTTTGACAAAGAGAAATGAACGGAAGGATGTTTTATATCCTTACACACTCTGCAAAGCTGAGAGTCATAGCAGTTTCCTACAAGAGCTACCAAAGGGAATAGAAGTACCTAACAAACTCACAACCCTATTGAAAACCAAAATCTTTTCCAAGATTCATTAATTCACGCATAGCAGTTCTTTAAAGAAACATTTCCTCAGCCATGACGTATTTACCTATAACTATAACTAAGCACCAAGTATTATATTGCTGTATAACCTTGATAAAGTTCATTTGCAAGCCAGAGAAACAATGGGTTTCCTCTCAAATGTTTCCACTACTCTTAGAAAAGATTTTTACGAGCACATTTAAACTGACTTCATGATATTCTGGTTTATGGATAAACAAGTTATAGCTATTCTACCTCTAAAATATATTCTTTCAATCAGAAGAGGAAATAGCCGGAACAAAGGTGCTTCTCAACCAGAAAATTGCCAGATCAAAAATGTCAAGCAAAACTAACCCTCAAAAAACATGATAAGTATATCAAGCATTGCTTATAAATATCATCGGATGGAAGGATGTGGATTTATATCCTTTAGTAATTTTGTTTACTTTCAGTGGAGGCAACTTCTTTTCAACTGCTTTGGCAAGCAAAGAAAGCTCAAAGTTGTTATACAAAAAAAGTTAACTCTTGTAGTACTGGCAGGTGAAGGAAGTACTATTATTGCTACATCTGTGAGCACCCTCATCAACCAGCAGTAACTAGCAAAACAAAAAATACTGAAAATTAGAACACGACAGAGTCATTTGGCTTGATCCTTCAGGAAGTGTTGCCCTCTTCCTGCCAAAATATTCAGAAAAGAATTCTATTTCCTATAATCTTCTGGAACACGTTCAATGCTAATCCTGCTAATGCTGAGCAGGACTTCAGGGGTCTTTTCTTTCTAAATCCACACATTTGCTGTTATCCTCCCAGCCTATTTATTGTATATTTGAGTAGCTTGATGGGGTTTACAAGTAATTATTCTGTGGCACAAACTGTATCAAGCTCAGTTCTTCATAGGACAATAAGGGACTATTTTTGGTCAATAAAATTCATTTGATCTGTTTGTAATTTCATTCCATGCCTTCATTTATCTACTTACACCACAGCTAAGATTATTTGTGACTACATTGGATTCTGTTGAAAGTTATTTACCTATTTTGGTAATAATCTTCTGAGTTATCAGAGCTTCTTTTTACATGGCACAATAATTTGAAATACACAGCAATATAAGAATATACACAGATATTTTTCTAATATGTAGCACATTTACATAGATATATAAACCCTGAAAAGACCGCAATATGTGAATTAAGTACACTTTAGAAGAAATGGAATTTGCTGATTTTTTTTTGTCTAAACAAGATTCAATGTAACAATAGTTCTGTGAGGATTCACCAGGTATTGTGACTACCAGGACACCGATTTTCCACATACCTGGTGGAGAAATTACAGGAAAACAAACTGCTTAGAAAGCTTCAGCTGAGGTGTATTAAAGCCTATGGAGTTGTTTAGTTTGCCTGCTGAACACATCAGGAGAGAGAGAGACCATTGGCTATCTATAATAAATACAGCCTAGATCTGCAACACATCTGTTAAGCCACAGGAGAGATTTTTAATAATTCATCAGTAATTTCACATCACTACAGAAATATTTCTAAATGCTGCTGCTGTCAACGAAGAAAAATGTCATAACCACCTTCATAATGTTCTTTGCAAGTTATCATTTTCCTTGCAGCCGATAAATTATGGCTGTAATAAGCAGGAGGCAATGGGAAGACAGGGAGGGATCTCCTTGCATTTGTTCGTAGCACTATTTTGACAATAGTTAGAGCAAGTCAGGAAAGCATAATGTGGAAAGGCAACATCCTATTGCAGAAAAACAATTGGGGAGAAAGGGGAAGTTTTGTGAGATCCCCTTCAACTTGTGGAATTTAACAAGGAAAAACAGCCCACCATGGATTGCTTTGGAAATCCATCACATTCCATTGTAGTAGCATCAGAAAATCTGTGGGTGGAGATGCACCGTAAACTGTGAGAGGAAAGAAAAGCCACCACAAAAATCACAGCATATTATAACCCAAAGCCTGGTTAAACCTGTGCACAATGTGGGGAACTGGCAGCCTCATTTGACTCTGCCTCTTTTGAACATCTATATGTTGCCCTAAAATATTCAGGACATTATGATTTCACGTGCAGCTTCTGCTGTGACTCCCAAATAATCCAGACCCAAATCTGAGCTTGAGTTATTAGACACAATTACAGGCACTCATTCAATTCTTTAAAGAAAGCTTATTAGCATCATTCGTTACTTTAGACTTTTGTTCCCAGATTGATCAAGAGTTTGTTCTATAAGATACATGAGGAAATTTATATTATGTGCACTCATTTAATTAAAAACTGATTGAGACACAGAATTCAAAAATACCTGTTACAAACATCAGCACATTGAAGGAAACGGCCTGAAGTTAAAAAACCTAGAAGTTCAAACTATATTCATCATTATAATTTTTTCTTTCTGCTGTCCTTCCTTAAAAGAAGAAATGGAGCAGCTTTACAGTGAGCCAGTTCATCACGCCACTGCATTTTGGAGTCAGGTCTTGGAAAAGAACCTCTAGCTACCTGATGGGGTTATTTTTAGAAGCTGAATATCTCATCACAGCCCGTCGTGCGTTCCCAGAGCCAGGAGCACGTGTCAGCCTGGGACTGGATGCGTTCCTGAAGCCTGCGGGCTGGGCTCCAGTGCTGACCATGGGAGGGCTCTGCTGCTGGCCGGGATGCCTGTGCTGGTTTAAAAGTAAACCGACAGGAGAAATGAATCCAGCTCAAAAGAGCTTAGAAGTCAGAACTGCAGTTTAATAAAAAGATTATACTAGATACACTGATACAAAGGAAAATTGGTTTCAGCCCTCAAAACCCAGTTGTACAACCCAGCCCCCTGGGGCACAAACAGTATGGTGCTCACCAGCCCCTGTGCTGAGCACCACGTGGTCCCTCTGAGTCCAAAGCAAAAAGAAAAGGAAAACCTGTTGTCCTTCCAGAAGGTTGGTGGTTGCAGTCTGGTTGAGAGTGGGAGTTGCAGTCCTGTTGAGGTTCTGGTCTTCCTCTCAGTCTGACGAGTGAGTGAGTGAGTGAGTGCCCCAAGTGACCAAATCCCAAGCTTATATATGCTTGGGTTCAGATGGAAACACCCAGTACCTCCCCCAGGTTGAGGTGTTTCACAATGGGCAATTTACTCAGTGAGTCACAGGATATTTTGATCTACTTGATGGCCCATTAGCAGACATGACCCCTCAGGTTGGGTGTGAAGGTGTTAATGATTTCCAGAGGGGAGTTATCACACCTGAATCATTGGTTTGAAGACAGGGAACCCTCTTATCTCTGTTTTCTCACACACCCAGTTCATAGCCTGAGGTATCAGGTGTGTCCTGGACAGCTGTTGCAAACAACACATTGTTAACAGTTCATGATAAATGGCAGTGAGGGTATGGAATACGCAATTCCAGTTACATTCACGCAGTGATAAACTGGTCCCAGCCACTATAACTAGGACAACGCCGCTCCGGCCACCCAGGGAACACACTGGGGAAAGGATAATGTTAAAATGTCTTTCTCCCTGTTCTCCCCAAGAAAGGCAGAGCGGGAATACGCTGCTGGTGGTTTAATCCCTGGGATAAATACAGAGGAGCTTGCTGGGGTTTATTAGAAGCTTACCCACATTTTGTCCTCTTAGCAGTGAGAGGAGCAGTCATCTAGAGGGCAGGCAGCCGGTATCACTGAAAAGACATTAAAATAAATGAAAATTAACTGTAGACCTTGCACTCACACTACTAGTCAGGCACGCAGAATGGTGCCCAGCTCAGTCCTGGTTCACGAGGATTACAACACCTCCAAGTGGAAAAGCAACACATTTGAGTGCTGCCACCAAGACACCAACTTGAGTGTTGTGTCCAGTTCTGGGCCCCTCAGTTCAGGAAAGATATTGAGGTGCTGGAGCGCGTCCAGAGAAGAGCAACAAGGCTGGTGAAGGGACTGGAACACAAGTCCTATGGGGAGAGGCTGAGGGAGCTGGGGGTGTTTAGTCTGGAGAAGAGGAGCCTTAGAGGTGACTTCTTCACATTCTAGAACTACCTGAAGGGAGGTTATAGCCAGGTGGGGGTTGGTCTCTTCTCCCAGGCACTCAGCAATGGGACAAGGGGGCACGGGCTTCAGCTCTGCCAGGGCAAATTTAAGTTGGATATCAGAAAAAAATTCTTTACAGAGAGAGTAATCAGGCATTGGAGTGGCCTGCCCAGAGAGGTGGTGGATTCACCGTCCCTGGAGGTTTTTAAACTGAGATTGGATGTGGCACTGAGTGCCATGATCTAGTAAACAGACTGGAGTTGGACCAAGGGTTGGACTTGATGATCTCTGAGGTCTTTTCCAACCCAATCAGTTCTATGATTCTATGATTCTTTAACTATAACCTCAGATTAAATATTTGCACCTCAGAACCCCATTCAACACACTAACTTGTACCCATAGTTTCCCTTTGGAACACTTGGAAAGTTACCTTCTTCCCTCATGCCTGAGGTTTTTGGTTTGGGTCCTGGCCCTGTTGTAAGCAAACCCTTCCACTGGAGCCTTGCAGGCTGAAAGATGAGATATTTGCAGTTGGAAGCAAAGCAGAATAACTAAAGAGCTACTAAAAGCAGGAAGGTAAATTGCAGACCTATTTTATGAAGCCAAGCTATGGTTAAGGACAGTGATATGCCATTCAGACAGGTACCAAAGAATAACAGGCAAGATATTCAAGAAAAGAAAAGTATTTTCTGACTGGCCTCCAAATTAGGGTGATCCACTATGTGTGATTAAATACCTCCTCTGCACACCTATAGCTCTAGGACACAACACAGGTGCCAGTGTGTTAAAAAAACCCTTAAAATGAACAATTATACTACTACATTTCCAAACATCAGTGTTTTTTGTTAAGCGGCTGTGATATTTAGATCTCAATTGATGACCTGTTGATTGTGCAGCCTCACTGGACAGGATTATCTCCCGTTTTGCACCTAAGAAACAAAGGGTGAGCCACTTGTCAGAGGAACTGTGCGTTATTGAACGATCAGACTCTCAAATTCTAAAATGTTATGAAGAACAACAGATCACTGTCACTCACAAAAGGAGTGACAGGCAGCCCTTGGCAGTCCTCGCCATCAGTTATGGCAGCAGTAGAATCCCAGCGGCAGCCACGCTTGGAAAACCAGGCACTGAATTTAGCGAGGAGTTCCAGTGCTATTTAAAATTGCCATATAAACCAGAAGGATTTATTAGCTCCACTTGCATGTGCAGTGAAACCTCAGGGACTCTTCCTGGATTTTACCTGTCCTTCAGTGACACAAAATGCCCAGAATTGTCCCTCCACCCTTTCTCTGAGGCTTGCCCCGGGGCACCAGCCTGGGACATGGAGCATTGCCAGTTTGGGGGCTCCAGAGCCATGACCCACTGCTTGGCTGTAAGACCGGGCCCCTTGTCTGGCTTGGATGAATTCCATAATAATAACTACAATCAGAGGCTGGGGATGGCTCACAGTCCATAAAACACAGGGAAAAGCCTTTGGGTAGCAGCGATTGCTGGGAATTGGGTATCGCCCATCCTTCCCTTTATCTGGCAAAGCTGCCCTTAGAACGTCAATTGAAACCCCCAAAGTAACCAGCGTGGCATCCAACTCTCCCCCTCGGACCAAGGCAATCTAATTCGACTCATCTCTTAAATTACTAATATAATCCCCGGGGCAGCCCGTGGGCACACACGGGAACGAGCGCGAAATCCCAAACGCACACGGGACCTTTAGCTGTCTTTTGTTCGGGCTGAATTAGGGAAAGAACTTACTCGTGTAACTCCTGAAAGTTCTCTTTGCTGGTGAAGACAAAGATGCCCGAGGAGCTGCTTGACAAATGCCAACCGAGGCGGGGCATTCGCTGCCCCACGGGGTGTTTTCTGCCGCATTTGCCCTCGGAGGTGGCGGGCGGGGCAGCCCCAAGTGTGATAAGGGGATTTATCTCTTAAAAAGTATGTTTGGTGGTTGTTTTAAATCATTTAGACATGAAAATAGCCTACACACAGTGGGGGAGAGAGAGCCAAGGCCACTCCTAATCGGCCCAGTGGTTTCTGTAGATAATAAATCAAGGAATATGTCAAAAAGGTAAGATAACTACAGAAATTCGTTAATTAGACCAGTTTGAGCTGTTAAAAAGATGAGTTGCAGCTGCCTTCTGAGCCAAAGTTGAAAAGGGCACAGCGAGGAAGACCCACAATCTTCATCCCCAAGACCCCCGAAGACCCCTGCCCAAGACCACTAGAAATCACTGCTCAGACTCAGAGAGGAGGGGCTCAAGGCGGAGAAAATGGAAATTATTTCTGGGAACTGATTAGAATAACCCTGCCTTTTTCTAATGAAATAATGTATATGTATAGAAAAATAGTGAATATGTATACTGTAATTGCATATAAACAAGCCTGTGAGTGCAGACAGGGGTGCACGTTTTCAGAGGAGCGACCCCCAGTGCATCCAGCGTTGAATAAACGAACCTCTCTATAACTTCTTTGGTTGGGGGCTGTTATTCCACAAATCAGGGGCCACCAGCGATCACCTCCAGGTTCTCCAGAGCCACCTTGGCCGTGCCTGGGCTGCGGCGGAGGCTCCTCGGCAGCCGCACGCCTGGGACATCCCCTGGGGAAGAGGCGAGGAGGAAAAGCAGATCCCTGGGAAAACATTGTTCAGGGACGCGTTGTGGATAACTGAGGTGACAAACGCGTTGGGTTGTAGTGGGAAGGTGTTGGGGAAACTCCCACCATGGGCTCCGGGCGTGAGCGGAGAGCCTCATGTCACACCTGCAGCAGCAACGTCTGCCCTGTCCCGAATCCCGGCACCATTTTCTGGGAGAGGCCTTGGAAAACAAAGTATTTCCCTGTGCCTGGTGGGCGGGTACAGGTATTTGTGGGCACTAAAAGGTTTTTGGTGGCTCCTTCAATCCTTTGGCCCTCGGGGAGGGGCTTTTGGGGCGCGTCCCCATGGTCATCTGAGGGCGGGAAAGGAGATGCAGCGGCACCAACTTCGGCTTTTATCTCCTCATTACTTTGGCTTTTGACAAGGTGGTGTCCATGGAGAAGAAGGTGTCGTGGGGGAGAAGCTTGCGTGCCCTTACGAGGCTGTGAGCTATGCTGGCGGTGGTTGTGTCTCCGGTAGGGTCTCCCATGCTAGTCAGGTCTCAGCTGAAGGGTCAGACAAAGTGTGTCCACGGGCAGGGTGGGCTCACCAGCCTCCCGGCAACCATCCACGGAGAAGGACAACTCTAACTCCAAACCTGGGCAGATGGAGCTGGCTTAGCCCTGTGAGGCCATCCATCTAAGAGAAGGACGCTCTAACTAAACCTACATCCTGAGGACTTCACTGCCACCGTCCAAGCTTGCCAGGCCCTGGCAGATGAACCTTAGGACTAAAGGGTGGGGCCAGTTCCGCGCACGCTGCGCCTCACCTAAAAAATCCACTGCGCAGGCTCGAAGGACTCGAAGGACTTTGGCTTTTGTGGACAAGGGGTGTAATGAATGAGTTCACTTTGTTCATAAAATCGTAAGTAAAGAGGGAATTCATCTGCTTACCTAAAAGTCAAAGGAATATAAAGAGACCCCTGTTTATCGAAGGACATGGGTATCCACTTAAAATAAACTTCACGTCCTGGTGATCTACGTATGAGAGGGGGACATCTCCCACCTCAAGATGATTATGGTAATCCTTACATCCTGACAATTTACACTTGAAGGAAAACATCAATCACCTGAAAACAACTTCAAGAACCTCCAAAAGGCAATTTACGACCACCTGGTAATTGCCAGCAGAGGCACATACACACACAACGCTGAAGGTAACCGGCTCACGTGCACAAGAGTTAAAAATTGTATAAATAAAGAGATTTTTCCTCAGTATGGCGCAGGCTTTTGGCAGAGCACGGTCTCTCCGAGCCACCCAGCGCTGTTTGCTCTGTTATCGCTTGCTAATAAAAATTATTTTTTTAATATTTTAATTGGCTCCTTCAATTAATCGTGGACATCCATAACAAGGGGTGCGGGTTAAGGCTAATTAGGATGTCGCTGGTCCCCTCTGGTGCTCCACGGTCGGGTCTGTGATTGCAATTCCACCAATGAACCTAAATGTGTGTGTAAAAGTTGTGTGATGAGCAAACAGTGGATGGCGGATGGAAATACGCCCTTTAAAAAGGTTTTTAAAGTGCAACCTTAGCAGTTTTAATCTTCATTATGTACAACCTGTGCGGCTCATGCCCTGTTCCTATCAAGGCAATGAACCGAAAGAGTGTGGGAAAAAGATGAAGGGTCGGAGGGTTTGGGGTTCGGTTCTTCTGAAGCCACGACCTTCACACTCAGGTAGCCTTTTGACAGCTGAGGTTTTCCTCTTGGGAAATCTTGGGATTTGTCAGGTTTGCGGCAAAGGAGTTTGGAGCAGCCTCGCTGTGTGATGAGCAAACAGCGGATCGCCGGTGGAGATACGCCCTTTAAAAAGGTTTTTAAAGTGCAACCTTAGCAGTTTTAATCTTCATTAAGTAGAACCTGTGTAGCCCATGCCCTGTTCATATCAAGGCGTTCCTGCAACACCAAACAATGCCTTGAAAAGCACATGATGGGGAACAGCTTTCCCAGCCCCTCTCCCGACAGTGGCTCCTGCTCCCAGGTGCTTTTCCATATAATGTCCAAGGTGTTGGTCAAGGAACAGACCACGAACATCCTTGTTGCAGACAAGCAGCAAGTGCCGTGCCCGCGGGAAACACGGGCTGGAAGCGGCGCTGCGGTGGGCTGGGGCCGATTCCTCATGGGGCCATCGGGAAGGTCAGGAAGGTCCAACTCCGAAGTGGGAACAGAAAAGAGCGAGCTATTGAAGGTTTTTTTGGCTGAAGCTGCCACTTTGTAGCACAGGTGTGAACGTGGCACAGAAGGCACATTTAACGCACGTCAATCTCTCTCACAGCAAAGCTATTTAGGGTGGGATTTTTCGGTTTGGGTTGGTTTTTTGGTTTTTTGGTGATTTGTTGGGGTTTTTATTTTATTCCTGGCAGATCACATCTGTACCGGCACAGGAACAGGCTCCCTCTGGTGGATCATTTCCGTAATGGACAGGTTCTTTCCCCAAAAACCTTCCCTGTGGTCCAATCGATTGGAGTGGCCAGACGAGGTAGAACCTGTGTTTGAGGCAGGACATGAAGGTTCAAGTTTCTTTAAAGTACTAATCAATAAATGCTTTGACTATGAGTAAAGACTCGGGAGTTATCCAGGCTTTTTTTGTTGTCGCTATGCAGGCTGTGAAAGCAACCAGAAATCTCCATTTTTTAAAAATGAAAGCCTTTTAAAACAGGTATATTAACTCTGAAATAGTGTAATTTTATTTCATAATGCATAAAAATGATGAATTTTAATTCCATCTCTGCTTTATTTGAAAAATTACTGTCCTTGTAATTACTTCAAAGTAGCTATTTGCTTATGGAGGTATAGGAATAAAACGAGGCTTAGAATAAATGATTAAAATACTTTTAAAATGAGGAAATAAAAAGCAGAAATACTTGGAAAAGCTGATATTGGGCATGCATCCATCTTAAGCCCATCTTGTAGCCCAACAATGTCTCTAAATTAAAAAGAGAACAAGCATCCCCCGCCAAAAAAAAAAAACCCAAAACAACACAAAAAATCCCCCCAGTCCCTCTGGTTGTATAACACGATTGCACAGCTCCAGCAGTTGTGCAGGGCTATGCAGCCTTAGTCTCATGTGGTCATGCCCAAGACCTACCAGGTTTTGTCTTCAGTAGTTAAAGTTTCATGAATGGCTAAATAAAGCTTTCCAGTCAGGAAATGTTGTGTATCAGAACCTTCCAGCAGATCAGGAGCAAGCGTGGAGTTGAAAACAGGTAACGTGTGTAGCTGCAGCACGTTAAATTCAGACTGAGCTTAACCCTGGTCTAACTGAGCCCGACAGCTGCTGGGACCTGCACCCACAGAAGTGAGGCTTGAGGAGGAAATGGCATTTATTATTGCCATCTAAATGTTGTGTATTATTCATATTAAAATCAGCAAAGCTGCAAAAACCAGGAGGACTTTGATAGTTCCCAATTCTGGCTGTAAATATTTTGCTGCAGCAGAGCAAACTCTGATTTTGAATGTGTTCCCACAAATTATTTTTGCTTCAAGTTTTTGTCTCACCAAATAATTTCTTAAAAGGCTTGTCCCCACATGTCTGCAGGGAATGCTCCCTAGTTCTGAGGTAGCCTTTTGTGAAGCTTGAGCCCTTATTCATCCTAATATTTCAAAGGATTATAAACTGTTAGAAGTTATTTCAAGATTGTTTCTCTGCTCTTTGTTCCCTCTCCCTTAAAATGTGTCGTAATTGTCACAGTCTTGCTAAAGCAAAATACGCCTTTAAGAAATGTTCTTCTGTCAGTTTGTTTTATATTTCAGGCCAATCTCTCCAGAATCCTTACCTAACCTTTACGGTACTGGAGAAAGGGGAGGGAAAAAAAGGTTGCTAGGATACTTGCAAAAAGGCAAATTAGCTGCACTAGAAATAAAACAAAAGGATTAAAAATCTCTAACCTTTTGAGTTAAACATCCAGTTTCAGCAACTGCCAAAATTTCATGGCTCTTCTTTTTGAGGCAAAGAAATGCAAAATATTATAGAACCCCAATTTCACAGCCATATGGGATTGTAAACCATTGCCCTACTGAATTAAGTTTAAGAAATGACAAGCTATATGGTAAGTTTCTCCTGCTGTTTGCAGAAGACTTGATCATTCTTTATAAATTTATACACTTTTCTATCTGTGTTTGGATGTGGAACTTTGAAGTTCTAGATATTCCATAAAAAACTCTGAGCTCAGCTGAACAAAGCTGAGTCCCTGAAATCAGGTGGAGTCTAAGGCTTCAGTGAAAAACTTTGTGGAAAGTGCTTTTTAGTTCTCATTTTCCATCACTTTAGTTCTACTGCACTCTTCTCCATTTTTAGCTTTGGCAGCAACTAATCAACAAGAAAAATAAAGCTGAAGGTCTAGATGCTTTCCCTTCACTAAAATATACATTGTCTTGATTGAAACACTGTCAAGAAATCAACCCTTGCTTATTTTTCTGCATCTCTAGTGCAAAATTTCTGCTTATTTGATGGAAATATCTTTTTACATATTCAAATCCACAGCAACAGAGATTTGTCACTCTGTTCATTAGCTCTGAGGTAGAGCAAGTATCTCAGAAAGCTTTCAGAATTATTAAAGTACATCAGTTTTCAGCTCCCTCTTCCACTGGTTTTGATCAGATCTGTGCGAAGAATGAAGCCATCGTTACCCTGAGTGGTGATCAACCACCATCTGGCCTCCAAAAGCTTCTCATGCAATCACACTTTGCAGGCTGGCAAATTGTTGGCCCTTTCTTTTCTTTTCCCCCGAATAAAGCCTGAAGCTCAACCTTTGCCTGTGGGAGATCCAGGACACACAACAGCTTGGCCATTGCGTCTGTTTAGGTCCAGAGAGGTGACTACCCAATACTGACCCCAAGGCGTTAATGGCCACCTAGAGGAAACACAAGACAGAGGAGTGCTAAGCTCGAGCAAGCCAATATTCTGCGTGAAAACGTAGCAGGCAGAGCTCCCTGCCAAGTGCCAGCTGGGAGGAGGTGCTGGCCCCGGTGCGTGACTGAAGAGAGGAGCACGTGCCAGCTCCCTGCACTGCAGATGTTACACACTGAAAGGCACCTCTGCTGCTTCACCTTGTCAAACACCGTCAGAGTTCACCTTCCCTGGCTAGCTCGGGATAGCTGACAAACCTTCAAGGGAAAAAGAATGCTGCCAGTTTCATAATCAATTCCCATGGCTCTTCCATTCCCATGTCTGATGCCAGTAAGAGCTTGTTCTGCACCCCCTCTGGCGCCACGTAAGTCACAGATGACAGATTAGGAATTCCTTACTTCCAGAAGGAATTGGAGATCATGGTACTGCTCTGACTTGACTATTCCCTTTTCTTCAGCTGAGTCAATATACAATATTTGACACAAGGAAAACATAAACCAGGAGCCTTCCCTGATGTAACTGTTCTCTTATTTGGCTCTTTCACTCTTTTTCAATCATACATTTTTCATCCTCTCTTTCACACTTTTTCAATCATACATTTTTTCTCCTCTTCTGTTTACCCATATATGAGTCATAAGAATAAGTTTGAAGGTTTGGTTTTGTTGGGGTTTTTTTTGTTTGGTTGGTTGGTTTGGGTTTTTTTATTAAAACAAAAAAAAGTATAACAATTTCATGCATAGAAGGAACTGGGCTATTGACAATCTGAGATAGCAAACTGGCAAGAATCCAAATGCAGCTGCATAAAAACAGAAAACAGCAAACTGGAATGAAAAAACATTTGGATAATTGCAAACACGTCAAATCAGGAAAAGCAAATCTGTTTAAAAAAATTTAAAAAGGCAAAAAAGTAAATTGTAATAGTTTCCTTTCTGCAGTAAACGCTGAATTAAAAATGCAGAGGGTATAATACTACAACTCTCAAGATTTACAAAGCAAAGCGGGTCATGCGAATGAAGAAGTACTAAGGTCTAACAGGTCATTTTAAAAAAACCTCCAGTAAACCAGTGCCATGGGCTCCTCATTCCCTAAGGGATGGGAAGGAAAACCATGCCCCGCATGGAAGGAGCACCAGGAGCCAGAGCCCTGACCCAAAGCTCCCAGGAAAGGCAAGGACAGACCCAGAGATGGTAGGCAGGGTCTGCCTGAAGCCCAGACCTTCATAGTCATACTCAAAGAATCATTTTGGTTGGAAAAGTCTCCCAGGGTCTTCCTCTGGTCCTGTCCCTTGTTTCCTGGGAGCAGATCCCGACCCTGCCCCGGCTCCCCCCTCCTGGCAGGGAGTTGCAGAGAGTGAGAAGGTCCCCCCTGAGCCTCCTTTTCTCCAGACTGAGCCCCCTCAGCTGCCTCAGCTGCTCCTCATAGGACTGATGCTCCAGACCCTTCATCAGGGTCCCCCTTCTAATTTTCTATTCTAAAAGTCTATGAAATGTCTTTTTTTTTTAATTATTATTTTTTTATTTTAAAGAGTGTATGTCTAATAACCTGTGCAAGATGCTGGTTCCTCAAATACTTCAACTGTTTAATACTTTTTCTGTAGTGATCCTCATTTAGCATGCATTTGACAGGGCATTAAAAAGAACACATATTCCTTACAGGGCTATAGGTTTTTAATATGACAGACATTTTGAGGGGTAATATTAATAATTCAAGTCATCATAGTATTTGATTACGCCTCTGTGAATTTGAAATTATTTGTTAGGTAACTGAAGTAGTTCTTCGGAATAGCTATTTCTGTCTTGGAATCATAAGATCCAAATGATTGGTGTCTATCAGTCAAAAAGATGGAAAGACAGCAAGTGAAATTGAATTATTTCAGCTTTACCTGAATATGTAGGTCCTCTCCTGGAGGAAAGGGAAAACTTGAAAATATTGTAGGCATGGCCATAGATAAACTTTTAGTAATAATTTGGGTTTGGTAGCAAAAAAATTCAAACTCATTCATGTCTTTGGGTTAAAAAGCCATTTATATTGTGAACTTGTTCTCTAGAATTGAACTCCAGATGCTACAGTTTTATGATACACTATGATTCCAGTGAAATCCAGCATAGCTAAGTTGTTCTGGACAAAATTAATAAATAAGTTTGGGGATGATCAGTTTGCAGCCAGACAATGGATTTCAGTGTAAATGAGAAAATGAGAAATATAATAGGGATCATAACTTGGGAACCAGTGTGTTGGTCTGATTTTGGTTTCTTTTTTCTGTTGCAACATCTTCAGTTTTTAATTGCACTATAAATCTCTTCCAAGCATGGTAATTAGCAGTTGCATTGAACCATACACGAGGTGTATTGGAGTTAGGCTCAACACATATATTCAGAGATATAATCATTCCCATTGATTGTTTGCTGTAACAGTCTTGACTTCCATGTTTAGCCGTTGTCTTAATACACATTTAGGTTTAATAGAAAATGAAGAATTAAACTAACTTACACCTAAATAATCTGTTAAAAGATCCTTGCTTTCTATTACCTAAAGATGGTGCCCAGCAGAGATGTTAAGAGTCAACTGGCAAACCATAACCCAAGAATGGTAAGCACAGCCTGGAGAGGAAGCGTTGACATGTTAATAATGGGAGCACATCCTCCCCCAGCAAAGTCATACCCCGTGAGGTTGTTGGAATTCTGGGGGTTCACACTTGAGCGTAACAAAGTAAAACCTGGGTTTCTCTGGGGAGTAGATACTTTTGTAGCCAGAATGCATCATATGCAGAAATCAGAATTAAACCATTTAAAAACGCAGTGCAGTGCTCCAACCACTCTACCCTGTCAGGGGCTTTTCTGCTGTCATCAGAATGGGATGCAAAGAAACTCTTTGGTGATACTTTTAAAGGCTTCAGAGATCACAGGCAGAATATTTTAAAAAAATGCTAATAAAATATTTTCTTTAATTCCAGTAATGTGCTGCACAGTCTAGAGTGACAATGGAAAAGGGGAGCGCTTGCTTTGATTTTAGAATTTATATCATAATTTAAAAAATTCTCTGCAAGGGTCAACTCTGGTGTTCCTACCAAGATGATATCTTCCCCTTTCTGAGAACACAGCCAAATTACTAAATACAGAGTATCTGTAGACACAGGGAAAATACTAACTGGGCCTCAGGGTTTCATGTTTCCAGCCGGAATTAGTTCCATCTTTACCCTGTTTAGAAGGTGGCAAAGGACTTTGCAAAGGTCTGAAAAAGGCCTGTAACACTGACATTTTTTCAGGGGTTTCTTCTCAAAGGATGAAAGCCTTGAGGTTTTTTTCTTAGGTGACCAAATAGGAGTTTTCTCTCCTATTTTCTCTGGACAGGAGGGCTGTAACATCCAACTACTGCCAAGCTGTCTCCTCACTCGCTGCTCCATCTGGGTTGCACGTCCCGTCCACTTGGAAGAGCGGTGAAATCTGCACATTGGGAAATCTGTTCAACCATTGTGTTGGTTTGCTGGTGACCATCCCCTGCCGGGACGTGGTTCCCCTCTGCTCCCAATCCCTCTCCCCAATTCCCCCAGCAGGTTCATCACAGGACACGTCTCCCTGCTAAATACCCCTTGCTAAAGTGTCCCACTCGTGGGACGTTTATCTTACTGTGAGCACACCACGGAGCCAGAATAAATACATTAATGCCATAGCATCTGCCTCATTTAAGAGATGGAAATACCCAAGCAAAACATAAAATAAATATTTCAGAGGTGCAGTCAAGAGGCAGAGTGTGTAAGAACTGAAACTTCCGTTGAGCTCCTTCCAGAGACTTTCAAAAACATCCTTCCTCCTCTACCAACATATTTAACTTATTCCTCCCCTCTGTATTTGTTGAAGATTTTGCACAATGCAGTGTTACCAGAAACCTTCTGTCCATCTGAATTAAGAACCACCAAAAGTCTCTCTAGAATAGAGTTCCTGACCGAAACTGAAAGGACTAAGTGGCTGAATAACTTTTAAAAGAAGAGGATATGGCCAGTTGCTTTGGAAAAAAAGTCCATTCAGTTGCCAGAGGACTTGGAGATCCCCGGGCCACCCAGAAGGCAGGTAGCCTGCCAAATCAAAATCCAAAGGACATCATTGCCTAAAGGGCTGCAACTCGCTTGGAGAACTCCCAGAACTTGTGATTTTACTTTTGATGCTTCAGGATTTAGAGCCATAAAGGAGCCCCTGCAGCTGAAACTTTTGATTTTATCATTAATAAAGTCCATCTATAAGGAAAACAGACAGCAGGAAGGCAGAAGGAGAGGTGTGGGGAGCAGTACCTGCCCTGGGGAACCCAGGCACTGAGTGTTGGCAGTTTGGGGACACCAGGGAGGCTGAGTTTTCCTGCCCCAGCAGGCCGTGGCTCTGCACAGTGTTCAAAACCAGCAGCAGGTGGAAGAACAGGCCACAGGAAGAACAGAGACAGTGTTGGATCAGGGCAGGGCTCATGGTGCCACTCAGTGACACTTTGGAGAGTGGACAGAGGGAGGTCACCCAGAGCTGGGGTTGTGCTCAGGGGTTGTGCACTTGTCACCCCTTAATTTCCTGCTGTGCCATCGTCCAGTCTCTGATTTCCCCTGACTGGAAGCTAATTCAAACAAGGCAAATTATTACTATTTCCCAATCTTTTGGCTCTAATCCCAGCTGTGTGAGGTGTATGGGTCAATAAGTGGGGGACTAGGAGCGTCAGAGATGTAGCAGGACAGTGGTGGCAGAAGGGGTTGTTCTCTTTGGGAGTGTCTTCAGGGCTCCCATTCTGTTGAAATTCATATTTAATTAAATTTAATTTAAAAGAATGTAAGAACACATTTCACACTTGCACTTTCACATGCGATAATCAGGTGAAGTGCTCTGTACTACTGATAGATGGGCATTCTTTTATAAAATGTTCCACACTCTACAGGCCTGGCCAAGGCAGCAGCTCCCATTGCTGTGCTTGTGAAAAGGGGCTTGCCAGAGCCTGGCATTCCAGGGTGGTGATTATGCTGCAGCACCTGCTCAGTAGCACAGACCTGCCAAAAAAACAGTGACAATTTATGTCATGTGCCTGAATCTTGATCATTTCAATTTGTATTGGAATAAGAACAGTAACTAGCGATGAGAATGCCACTGGAAACGCAATTGTTATCAATTTGTAGGGTGCTGGTAATAACTCAAATTTACAAATTGCTTTATAATACTTAAAAGTGTAACTGGATATTAACTTGAAGCACAATAAGGTTATGGCAACAAAATACACTGCTCTGATGAATGACTGTGGCCTTTACCATCTGCACTACCTCAGTCATCATATCCAGAGCAAGCCTGGGACAAGCATCAAGAAATAATTTTAATTCCTTTAAAAAATAGATCTGGAAGTTTTCCAAGAATGGAAACATTCCTCCCTCGAGTTTCTGATTTGAATGTTATATTTAGACTGTGAAATGTTAAAATAATGGATTTTTTTGGCCAGAGTGTTATAATCTACTCTGGCATGCCAAGTGGGTAGCACAGCTATATATTTTTCCTGGCAATTACTGCAGCCAAGTGGATAACTGGTGGTTGAGTTATAGACCAGCATTAGGAAAAAAAAATCTAGTTCAGTTAAGAAATTCAAGTGTAAGACAGGTAGAACTTCATGAATTTGTCACAGATTGGGTAACATGTCACTGACAAGTGGTGCTTTTATTTGAGTGTGGTTTTTTCCAAACTCAAATTTAGTTTTTCATTAATAAATTTCTTTTATGTAGTAGTAGGTTTCACTGTAAGATTTCTGAAAGCAAACTTGACCACCCTAAAAAGACCAAGGAGGATGGAAAGATGAAGTCTCTATGTGAAGTAGATGGGAAATAATTTCTTAAAAATATTTCAAACCATATTTGGGGCAGGATAATCTTGTTTTCAAGTACATATGCAAATCTCCTGTTCTGGTTTTTTTCCACAGTATTCAATAACCTGACCTGTCAAGGTTATTTTTTGCTAGTCCTGTTGCCAAATTATTTCCTTTAGTCTGAGCATCCATTAAAACCTTCATTCAGTAAAACAGAGAAATACTTCCCATTGTTCATGCATTTTTTGTAAGATATGTTGGAAGGGAAGAGGAACAAAAGGGAAGTGGAGCAGAGAATTTATTCATTGGTACCACTTCCAGACATGGTCACAGGCTTGGTCCGTGGGTTTCAGGCACTGGTGCCCTGCAGGGTTTAGAGGTCACTGAGCAGCACAGTCAATGAAAAAACAATTGTCCAAACTGTTTTATAGGGAGTGGAGATACAGAGGGGTTAAAGAGACAGTGCCAAGAGTTATTATACTACAGAGGAATTTGTGCTTTTATTTTGGGCATAGTACTTCTATAAGATATTATTTCATCATTAAAGAAACGTGTAGTATTTCTTTCTGCACATGAAGTTTTGAGTTTGATAATACAAATATTTGGGGGATACATTCCTATATTTGCAAGCCACAAATTTCATCTTTGTCACAGTGGCATTGATTCTGTCTCTTGTGTCTGTTTTTCCACAGGATCACTTGGTTGGAAGGGACCTCTGGAGACCATCTATTCCAACCCCCTGCCAAGCAGGTGACTCAGGAGCACATCCAGGTGGGTTTTGAACAGCAATACTCCTCCATAAAATTCCTTCCTGAATCATCCAAATTTAGGATTTTTCGACTCCTGTCCTTACCTCACGAAATCAGTCAAACCACGTGCAAGCTACTTATGATCCCCACCCTCTTAGGTTTTGAATGGTTTGTCAGTAATAATAACAGAAATAAACATTCCAGATGTTTGCCAGGGTTGTTCCTGCGATGGTGAGTCCGAGCCCAGTCCTAGGAAGTAATTTTGAGTCAGGCAATGCTGAACACAGTCCCACACTGAGCAGTGGCAGAACCCAGTTCAGTGACACCGTGGAGCCAAGGAGCAGCAAGTCAATTTGCCACCACAGAGACTTTTTCCTCACTATACTTCTAGATGATTTACAAGGAAAAGTACAGCTTTCATTTACTTTGAAAAGGGAATAAAGCTTAGCTAAATATGCATGTGATCAGACATAAAACCACATCAGAAATACAAAAAATAAATCAGTAAGTTGGAAAAATTAAACTGAATTGCACAAAGCATATTTTATTTTAAAATATAATGCAAGTACTAACTCCACTGCTGCTATGAATAAGACTAAGTTAAAAAAAAAGAAAAGTCACTTAGCTCCAAGAGGTGAACATTCTTCTTGAACACTTGATTAAAAAAGCCCAAAATACCAAAGTGATATTTGAAGACTGAAAAGATTCAATTATTCAATTGGATGAAATATCTTATGCTGAGCCAAAACTTAAATTAACTGCAGATATTGCTAAAACTCACTGACCCTTCCATTAACCAAACTGTTGTGTTGCTTGTTTTAAACTATGTGTTTAATGTCCCTTTTCTTTCATTTTGATGCATTGAAGACCATTGCCCTACAATATACGCAATTGGAGTTTTCATTGCTGATGACAAGTTCAAATTGAAAATAGTTCTGTAAGATTACGGGTGTCAGTACAGAGAGAATACAACAATGAAATTAACTATGGAGCAAATCATTAAAACTGGATACGAAATGAAACTGCAAATGACAGGCCTTTTTAGCCCTGCAGACTCACAAACGGCTGAGCTGTGGGCATCACCAACTGGTAATTCATTATTAACATTGTTCTTATCAGCCCTCGTGTATTTTATGAGCCTTGAGTGTAGCAACAGAGCTTTGTGAGTTTGAGAAACTCGGAGCCACAGCAAGGCCATACATTTTGGTTTTAATTAGTTAAAGCAGAGTTATCCTCCATGCAGCTGTGCCCTTTAGATAACCACTTTTATAGGATCACGGAATAAATTCACAGAAGGCCATTGAAAACTGCATGTAGCAAATGCAGAAATATGGTAGGGAAGTGTCTCAAGCCATCATGGGTGGAAGATTTTTTTAAACAGAAATTGTAGTTTCTTCCAAAGTTAGGAGATTTTTTTTTTTATTATTCTATTTTTGCTTTTACTTGTGGAAAGGAAGAGACAGAAAACAAACCCAATAAAAACATTTGGCTCCTCACTGGAAAAAGAAAAATTTAAAAATATTTTGTGTTAACCCTACAATAGTTCATGTCAATAAAATATTTTACAAGAATGGGAAACAAGGACATGAAGGGAATTCTGGGCTCCCTTTACAGCGTTTATAGAATTTACCAAGGATAGTGGCAAGTCATTCTGTGTAGGGAGATAAAAAGGATGCTACAAATCATTCATTCACATGACTACTTTATACAAACAAACATAGACTGTGTTTAAGGCCAAAACTCAGACATATTTCATCTCCCAGGAGAAAGTCCAGCAAGAAAGGCTGGAAGGTCTTTCTACATTTGCTTGAGTCCAAGATAGTGGGAAGTGTTTTATACAAAATGAGACCACTCCAGCAAAGAGAATTCCAGAGGTTTCTCCTCTGAGCATCTGTGACCAGAAGAAGTGTAAATTACAGCACCTGCGACAGGAGGCTTTGGTGGTGGAATTTCAACAGCCACATTTATGATTAATAAGATTATTCTTCTCATAATATTTCTAAAATTACAGAAAACCTAAAATTATAAAATTCTGGGAAAGGTGGTTGTTATAAACGATTACATCAATTTCTTGTTCTGGCTTCATTTATTTCTATTGAGGCATTTTTGGCTGTTTGGAGTTATGGTGGTCAGTAGAGGAGTCACGATGGTTCCTGAGGACATCCCTGTTTCCAGCACACATCTAGCAGGGGTCAGGCTCTGCAGCAGAGCAGCTCCCTTTAGGTTCCTGTGCTTTCACCCAAAAACCAGCAGCATCGTTTCGATGGAGACATGGCCAGTGGAGACACAGCTCCACAGCCCGGAGGAGAGAAAGAACTCTCCGGGTTATTCAAAGCCAACGTTTGTCAAGGACATTGGGTGGCTGGCAGGGGTGACAAACCCAGAACCGTCTCCTCCCCATGATTGCCCCTGGAGGTTGCCTTGGCCCAGCAATGGGCAGGACTGTGGGACCAGTCTGGCCTTGGAGTGGGAGAGCCCTCGTGCTTTGGTTACTGGGACAGGCAGGAGGACACTCCGTTTTCCCCACTTTGGTTACTGGGACAGGCAGGAGGACACTCCATTCTCCCCACTTGGTTACTGGGACAGGCAGGAGGACACTCCATTCTCCCCACTTGGTTACTGGGACAGGCAGGAGGACACTCCGTTTTCCCCACTTTGGTTACTGGGACAGGCAGGAGGACACTCCGTTTTCCCCACTTTGGTTACTGGGACAGGCAGGAGGACACTCCGTTTTCCCCACTTTGGTTACTGGGACAGGCAGGAGGACACTCCGTTTTCCCCACTTTGGTTACTGGGACAGGCAGGAGGACACTCCGTTTCCCCCAGTTTGGTTACTGGGACAGGCAGGAGGACACTCCGTTTCCCCCAAAGACTCTGATGTCTATTTTATCTATAAAACTATTCACTTTGCTTGCAGTTGGAGAGCATGTACTTTGAAGGTTCTAGGAGGAGGTAAACAAGAAAAAAAAACCCGCAAACAAATCAAGAAAAAGGATAATTATTTGTCAAGTAAAAAAAAATCTTTTCAGCAGTTCCTCCTTAGTTTCCTTATTATGATCCAAGCATAAGGTATGGAAATGTTGAGAGTTATGAAAGGTTTTATCCAGCAACACCAGGGGCAAAGAAATTCTAACCTCAGCCCTATGTTGTTTGGGTTTTAGGTGTTTTTTTTTTAAATACATATTTTTATATATATGTGTTTATATAAATCCATATATATTCATGGGTTCCCAGTTTTGGCTGTTTCTGAAAGACCATCCCAAACATCTACCTCTGTTTAGCACTGAAAAAAACAAGTGTGATTCAAGTGAGCTCCAACANAAGACTCTGATGTCTATTTTATCTATAAAACTATTCACTTTGCTTGCAGTTGGAGAGCATGTACTTTGAAGGTTCTAGGAGGAGGTAAACAAGAAAAAAAAACCCGCAAACAAATCAAGAAAAAGGATAATTATTTGTCAAGTAAAAAAAAATCTTTTCAGCAGTTCCTCCTTAGTTTCCTTATTATGATCCAAGCATAAGGTATGGAAATGTTGAGAGTTATGAAAGGTTTTATCCAGCAACACCAGGGGCAAAGAAATTCTAACCTCAGCCCTATGTTGTTTGGGTTTTAGGTGTTTTTTTTTTAAATACATATTTTTATATATATGTGTTTATATAAATCCATATATATTCATGGGTTCCCAGTTTTGGCTGTTTCTGAAAGACCATCCCAAACATCTACCTCTGTTTAGCACTGAAAAAAACAAGTGTGATTCAAGTGAGCTCCAACAGAGGTCTTATTCTTTAGGGAAATCAGCTTGAGTGTGGACTTGAATAAATTCAGATTTAAACTCCATCAGCCTGTGGGTGTCTGTGAATGGCTCATCATGTATTCAAGACACACTGGTAGGTACCAATGCCAACCAACAGAGCTGCAATACAGAGATCAGGTTCTTTTTCCATCTTAAAGCAACGACTTCCTTTCTAAAAACAGACCAAAAAAAAAAAGCCTGCAAGGACAGAGCACTTTATTTTGTGATTTTTTCCTCATCTGCTGGTTGGGGTTTTTTTCTTATTTCAACCAAAGTGCTGTCAGAATAGCAAGGCTATGAACAGGGGAAAGCAGTGGCTCACAAACAGAATTGGAACATGGAGAAAAACTCGAGTTTATCTGCTTTGGCAGCCCCTGGCTTGCTGCTGTGATCTGTCATTTGGGCACTTTTTCCCTTCTAAGTGGGTGAAATTAATTTTGCTGAGATTTCCTTTGAAAGTCTCCATGGAGGGAAGGCTGAACTTTCCCACAGGAAAAAAAAATGTATGTTATTTTGTTCCCTGTTAATCAAGACTTCAGCCCCAGCAATGGCCACCACTGCCAATCACCTGCGCTGTGCTCTTCCACATGAGGCAAATTAAGGTGCTCTCAGTTGGCAGCAGGAAACCTGGGGTGGATTTCAGAACAAAAGGAGAGAAATTAGCCTGATTTCTTTCTGCATTGAGCATGCTCTGCTGGCCCTGGGCATCACGTGGTTCTCTGTTTCTAAGGAAACAGCTGTGATGCTGAGCACATTCTCTGCTGTCATGAACTGCAGGACAGGTTTGGTTTTTTTTCCATCCTCGGAGAATTTTTAAGACATCAGTCAGAAATAATTTGCTGCACTTGATTGGTTTTGATTTGTATTTACAAATATATAATTCCTAACGTGAGTAGAAGAGATTATATAAATCTATGCTGAAATTAACTACAGTAACTATATGGCACAGTCAAATTAATTTAATTATATTTGGGATGGAATTGCAGCAGCTTACAAGGGAACAAAGACGCTATAAAATTGCCATCCCTAGATGGTGCTTTCACTTAGATTTTTTGCATTCTCTGAAGGGATAATTTGCATTATGGCTGATTTATCATTAAAAAAAAAATAAAAAAATCAGAATGACCATTCAGTTTGTTCTGCTTTCAGCAGCTTCCAGAGCACCTGGACACTGCACTGAGGGAAGGAACGTGGTAATGTTGGAAAGATGGAATAAACTTAAATATGGGGCACTCCTGAGGGAAATGGCACTGTCAATTAATGTGAATTGCTAAAACAAAGCAGAAAGGACTTACAGAAAACATTAAGTACAAGAAGGTTATGCCTGAAGGATGTTCTCCCATCACTTGTTAGTAAGACACTACCCAGCAGCTGGGAAGTCTTCAGGCCCCAACTTTAACTCCCAGAGTAGTTTTTAAGGCATCAAAACCAGTTTAGATACGACTACAGAGTTGTAATTCTTAAGTTGGGTTTGTTGCCTATTGAGTTTTCTAAGCTATGGATGGTGAGTTTTCATTTATTTGTTTCCAGCACGTCCATTTGGTTTTATCTTGTGTGAGCAACACCAGTACAATAAATGACATTATTAAAGTCTCAACAGAGCATCAAATTAAACCATAATTAAGATGAAGAAATCCACTGAAATTAAAATAAATAGGAAGTACAAATAAACCTTATTAAGTCTATAAATCCGAGAAGATACGAATATAGACAATATCTAACTTCTGTTGTCAGGAGCATTTGTAAGAGGGTTTTGAGGTATCTGGCCACTTACTCTTTTGGACAGAGGATGTGTTTACGCCCTGGAAACAAACACCCAGGAGATCACCCAAGGGCCAAGGCAGAAAGCAACCAAACAGGCAGCAACTTTTCTTGTGCTGAGGCAGAGAGAAGCTCCTAAAAGTCAGAATCCTCTGGGCAGGGCACTAAAGAAAGGCAGCAGAGCTGGGATGTTCCCAGGAGATGTGACCACCACTATTGGTGTAACAGCTGCCATAGCTCACTAGAGACATGGAGTTAAATGAGCACATTGACATCCAGATTAGCCTTGGCTGTGCCGTAAAGTTAGTCCAGGAGGAAAAGCGTACAGTGTTCTCCCCAACTCGACTCTCAGGCAAGTGTTGGTGAGTGAGCAGAGAGCCACAGCCGAGTGGATGGCTGTCACTCACAGTCACAGAGAATTCTTCTGCAGGAAGGAATTCCTGGTGCACACTGGAAGTCGTCGAGTCTTTGACTCGTCTCAAACTGGCAACAGAACGAACAGTAAATTGAGCAGTCGCCTGGTCTGCAAAAAGAGCCTGGCAACTTTTGGTGACGAGACAGAGGAAAGGAAGGAGTTTTGTTTCTGCCCAGGCTGAGCTTTGTTGGGGTTTCTGGGTTTCACCAAACCCTGCAATCCTTAGGCAGGGCACAGCAGGCGTTACCAGTGACAAAGTGGGCTCAGTGTTACAGACAGCTCACTCCTCCTTTGGCCGTCCCTTAAAGGAGTCTCACAGGCATAAAATGACCCTTATATTAACCCACAAGAACTGGTTGGAACTCCTGAACCAGGCTGATGGCATCCATTTACTGCTGCAAAGGCAGGACAGAATCTCCTTGAAGCCAGTTAAGCTCTGTGCTTGACCTCTATATAAAAAAAATACCTATTTAGACTGACAAGAAATGTGGAGTTTTTCTATCAAGTACAAAAAAACCCAAACCAACCCAGAAGGATTATTTTACTGGCTCTGAATTTGCTTTTGTTTTCAACTTTTCCTTTTTTCTTTAGGGAAATACTTCCTGGTAACATGTTGCAGAGCAGCAGGGATTTTTAATAGGCTGAGCTGGTTATGTTTGGACTCTTAATGAAATGGAACATCATCTCTTCTGCCACGTTAAAAAACAAGCAAGACACTGCACAGCTTGTAGGCATCACAATATCTGTCAAGTCTGAGGGTGAATTTCCATTTTTATAAGTGGCGTTGTGATTGTATATCACATTTGACTGCAAATGCTTCCTGGGTTATCTCCTGTATGAAAGCTGATGGTGTGGGCCAAATTAACTGGCTCCTATTAATAAGGGAAGAAGAGAGTTGTGTCTGTGCTTTAGGAAGGGACATTTAAGTCTTTCTTAAAAATATGGGATCAAAAATTGCTAGTTACATTTATATTACACACTTAAGATTTAAATGAAAGATTTTTTTTTTTAATCCAGGGGCATAGAAATCAGACAACTCTTCAAAGTCTGAAACTCTTTTGCAGCTTTTATTCTGCTTACAAATTCAAATGGAGATACTGGGATGTTGATAACTCCACAGGAAACCTTGGGCTTTTTAGGATAAAGTGTCTCTGCTTGAAATTGATGCTGTGGGGAAAATTTAAACACAGCTTTACATATCTGTGCACTGTGTAATATCAAAAAATGCTTATTTCCTTTAGAAGAATTTATGCACAGATGAGAAATTTAAAACTTTCTTCTGGGTTCAAGCCAGTCCCCCCAGAGACCCCTGTTCCTCTCAACCTGTTTTCAGACATCGCTTTCATTGTTGCCAGTGGGGTTAGGACTTCACAAAGGACTTTAAAGTCATTTACAGCAGCAGCCCAGCCCATTCCCTGAGAAAAAGGGTCTGGTGTGAAGTTGAGGGAGCGACCAAGACATGAAGAGCTGAGGAGAGATGACTGGAGGGAAGGAGGGGCTCTGTGTTCTGGGGTGAACCACAGTGGAATAGGAGAGGGGAGAGTGGAAATGGAGCAGGTGCTTCAAAGATAATGGGATTGACAGCAAGGAGACCAAGATAAGAAGTTTTTCATTGTCATTTGGAGATTTTTCTAGTTTTCCAAAGGTGTTTTTCGAAGTTGAATTGCATGCCTTAAATATAAAGAGCTTAGAGGCCAAGATCTCAGGAATAAAGGACCTTGGACAATGCACTGAGGACAATAAGCATAAAGCACTGCAGGTGGCTCTCATCCAAAATATCAGGAAAACCCGAGGGCAGCTTGATTCTGGCTACAGAGGAATCATACAGGATGAAAGAGACTCTCCTGAGAAGCTCGTTAATTTATTTAGAAGCAGAAACATTTTTCCAGACTATTTCCAGTGCAACTTTTCCCAGCTAGTGATTCGGCAGAATGGCTTTTAATAGACTTTTGGATGGTCTAGGGTGACACTATGTGGCTAATCCGAGCACTGAAACATCAACTGCAAGTTATCTTTTGGAATAACTCAGAGACTGATCTAACCTCTTAATTCAGGTGTAAAACAGACAAGGTTAGGAAAACTCATAAAACCTGAGAAGCTTTATGAAGTGGTGTGTCTGAACTTGTTCTTAACTACAACCTTCCCAAGTGAAAAGAATCACTTGGCATAAACATCTGCAACAGGCAAAGACATGATCACACTGAAAGTATATTTACTCTGCCTTAGAAAGGGCAGATGAGTTAGATAGTGGAGTAACCCTTTTAGAAAGGGAAAAATTATTTATTGGATTTCTTTGTTACTGTTCTCTTTATATGACCAAGGGCCAGCTGAGCTGTGTTTTCCTAAGAGTATTAGGAAACAAACAGCAAGAAACCAAACACTCCTAAGCCAACACCTTGATCTTTCCCATGTTAGCTTGAAGTTCATTTTGTTCTCCCTGTCCCTGTCCCCTCTTATACATAAATCCATCTTGCCCCCATCACTGGCATGGCTTTGTCTCATCCATTCACAGGGATGTGCACAGTCACCAGCTAACTGTGCCAATAACACCAGACCTCTCCATTTGCATGGATACTTGTCAAAGTCCTTGATCCTTACAGTTCATGGCAAGCCTCGCACACGTTGGGGTGACAATCTGCGTCAGCTCATACATCTTGAAGGAAACGTAGCTCAGAATTCCACAGATTTCAACATGGGTTCATCAGTTCTATCCCTTAACAGTTCAAAGCCATCAGCTTGTGAATTCATCCCACGACCAAGGAAAAACCTTTTTGTGTGAATCAACAGTAAATCAGCCATAAGCTTTTAATATTCTAAATTAACTGGTCCCTGTTCAAAGGCTTTCAGCACTCACCAGCATATCTGCTGGGAAAAACAGCCACTGAGCTGCACCCACCAAGGGAGCGTCTCAACCCGGCAGAGAACCAGCGCTTGAAATCGCCTTGTTGTGCTTTGAAAGAAACTCTTCTGTTGTCCCTCGGGTGCGGCACTTTCCTAAGTAGTTCAAGCAGGTTTGTATGATCTCTACATAATCAGATCCCCCCCTCTCTTGACTTAAACTATGAGTGAGATTTCACTCATGCCTTATTGAAACCCACATCAGGAACAAATCCAGTTGTACTTCTGGTGGCTGTTTTGTATTCCGACATTTGCCGTGTCCACCGATGCAGTCTGTGATTGTGGCTCCCTGTGTTCCCGACATTCCCTGTTCCAGCAGCCCCAAATCCCTCCCTCCTTTGCTGGTTAAGGGTCACCTGAGACACCGACACTCAAACCAGATTTCAGACCCTCCCTTCACTATCTCTGAAAAATACTTCGACATCACAACACTTTCTTTCCAAACAAATTGTAGGTCCCAAGGAAACTTCTACGGTTGTTTTGCACCTGTCCTTGCATTTATTACACAGTAAAAACCAACCTGACCATTTTTGTTTTCTGCAACTCTCCCTTGATTTTTAACACTAACCCCCAGTTAATTTTCCTAAATTTCTTCATGGTCTGTATCACTGTTGAGACAAATAAGTATCCTATTGGGTTTTCCACCAGCAGGAAGCTTTATTGTCCCACTGTTTCTTTGGCACAACGGTTTGAGCAAGCAGAGCAACGTGATTGCTTCTTTAAAGGTGTGAAATGAGAATTGTAGCTGTTAAACCAAGCTATGATGATCTGCATAAGTAGTGGCTGGATTTGAAGCTCTGCAATTTCAAAATATGATAAGAAAATACAATTTAAAAAGATCAGAAGATATGTAGTCCGTTTAAATGATTAGAAATTAATTCAGACCTGCTGGAAGATGTGCTATTCCACTGCTTTGAAAGCATCAGGAGAGTTCCCATTCTGAGCTTAGCATTAAATTTAAATGATATGTGAAGCACTGCATTCTTGTACGTGGGCACAAAGTTCTGGCTATGGAAATCCAATTTACAATCTGAAGCCCTGAATTCAAAAAACTTCTTCATTCTCCACAAACTAATAAAGAATTCTCCACTCTGACAAAGATCTTTTGTCTCAGTGACTTGCAGCTCCCCAGACTTCTTGGTCCATCCTCCTTGTCATACCCTTGAATGTTCTTGTGTCCTTTGAGTTCACTGGGTGAGTAACAGAATGACCCCCTCTGGAGTGGTGTTTGTGGGGTGTGTGATGCTTGTCTGTGCCACCAGCTGATCCAGTGCTTCTGCAGAACATTCTTAATCACAGTCAGAAATTGATGGATATAAAAGTGCCTCGTCTTTCAGCTCAGTGGGAAAATAAATGTTTGATGAACTGGTTTGTTCATTCATCTCTTCTATCCTCAACATAGATGACTTAATTAATTTTTGTGTTGAAAAGATTTAAAAATACATTACTCAGTCATTAGGCTACCCTCAGCCTTGTCTACAGCTATATTTAAGCCAGATGGAAAAGAAGAACCTTGAAAAAGAAACAAAATCAAAGAAATCTGTATCACCACCTGCATTGCTATTAAGCATGGTTTGTTTGTGTATTTGGGGTTTTTTAAACAAACATCTCCCCCCCCCCCCAGCCCCCCAGCTCCTGAATAGGTGTGTAATCTGCTGATATAATTTTTGGTTGTTCTACTTTGATAAGCCAGTTGCCAAAATCAAAATTCTGCCCACAGAATTTAAAATACAAAAATAAAAAAAGGAAAGGGAAAAATCAAAAACACGCCAACAAAAAGATGTAAAAGGAAAAGAAGAGGAGAAAAACTGAGCAGAAAGCAAAAGCAAGTCTTAGAAACAGTCCTTCCTTTTGATCAGAATAAGTGAATATATAAGGGAGTGCTTCAAAGCTCAGCAGTTTTCTGGGAATTATTGAAGCTTGAAGAGAGAGCGTTTCAAGTGATAATCTGCCATTTTCATGGTGCTGGACTGCACAAAATGACGTTATTGAGATGCAATTCTAATGTCACGTGTCTTTTATAGCTGTATTTTAATCTATGCTGAGGGCATCCAGAATGGGTGAGTGAACCATTTCTATTCTATAGAAATAAAAATTCAGTTTGAAGCTGAGGTTTGGATAATTTGTGCATTACTCCTTCTCCACACAGAAGTGCTGACGTGGTGGAAGGCGCTGGTGTGTGCAGGGTGTTCATCAGCTCCTCAGAGGAACAGAGAGAAATGTTTTCATTTTGGTGCTGGACCATGCAGAGAATTCAAACCCTACTGATTTTACACTCCTGGCCTCTATTCTTTTTCATAACACCTTCTTCAAACCTGGGGTGTGTCAGCTGTATGTCCAATTCAGTTTCAAAGGGCATTTCTCATAGCATGGACCATGAGCGGGGTGTAGAAAACCCTCTCCCCTCCCTGGTGCCACTCAGAGTATTGCCCTGCATCACAACAGCAGAGCACAGGGAACCATTGCAGTTATTGCCACAGCCCCTAAACCTGGAGCATTCAGGCTCTCTTGTGCTGTCCAACACTTAAAACAAAAGCAGCTTATGATGCCTAAAATTACGTCAGCCAGACACTGTTTTCCTCTGCAGCGGAATGTTCTTCTCCTGTGACTCTCAAACCCAAAGCACAGCCTTCCCATAACATTAGGAACTAATGCAACCCAAATCCTGAGAGAACAAGTGGCTAAAAGATGCTGTTCCGTTTCATATTGTCACCTCTCTGTGCAGCTGCTTCTCTGCATAGATGTGCTGAGAAGGTTAATGCCTGTTGTATAAATCCGACAGGTTTACAAGTCTTTGTGTGACACTCGACATGTACAATATCAGTTTTTCCCATCACAAATCTCTGAGGGTTTGTCAGAGGTTGTGGGGACAAAAACAGATCACCACAATTTTTGGAAATGTAGTACTGTTATTTATTTTTTTACCCCCTTTCCATATCAAAAGCAATCTGTGCACTCTGACTGGAAATTAGCTATTTTTCATTCCAAAAAAATACCCTGTGCCTGACAACAAAACATATGAATCTTGTAGCAACTATTTGTTGCATTGCTGTAACATTGCCTCAACCTTTAATGCCACAAGAAGCACCTAAAAATTAGTTGTATACTGTTTTTTAATTTCATTATTCTAATCTTCAGAATATGCTGAAAAACATAATGGATTGAAATTGAAAATTACCACTGCAGTGAGAGATCCACTACATATGAAGAGGTTTTAAAATAAAACAAACACCCCAAAATCTCCTTTAAACCTAAAACAATACATTAATGTTCTTTCCCTTTAAATATCTTAAAATATTTAACATAAATACTAAGCAGACTGCTGTTTGCATCATCATTATTTAAAACGGACAGATTAAGCACAAAAATGAGCAGTAAGAGAGCCTGATGGAGATCAGTTTTTCTGGGAGTTTTGAGCTGCATCAGAAGGATCTTTGAAATCCGGTTGATTTCTACTGTAAGGAATTCCTGCCTTACTTTTGCCTCCCTCTTTAGATAGCAATGTATCATAATATTAAATTATGCCTTGCTTATACTAAAGAATTGCTTCTCATCACTGGGTGTGGCTTCCCACGGGACGCTCTGGGCTTCCACATCACTGAAGGCATCCTAAGAACCAAACAACTACAGAACTGAAGTGCAATTCCATAGTTCTCACCCACCCTTACCTGGCCTTCTGCCTATCACACAACATACAAAAGGGACACTGATGGTGTGAAGGGGAAACTTGTGCTTGGGGGAATGTACAGAAGAGAAGAGGGGGCTGCTGAAATAAAAGATATCTGTGCTCTATCACTCAAAATGTGAAGTAAAGAGCAGCCAAGACACCAAAAGCTACAGAACAACGTATGAAACCTGAAACAATAATTTTTCATTGTTTACAGAAACTATTCAATTTCAGGCCTCCAATCACAGTTTCAAAACATTACAGATTAGAAGCAAAGAACAACATCAACAAATGGAACAATATTCCAAAGAACTGAAATGGTGGTTGTGGATCTGGACTACCAGGCTGTGAACACCCCTCATTGCCAGCCAAGGTAATCACTATTTTGGGGTGAGAGAAGAAAAGCAGCTTTTCCTCACTGGAGATTTGCTGCTCTGTCCTGACCCATAAAAACCAAGTCCTTACCAGGAAATTTCCAGAAGTCTCTAATGGCAAGTGGCAGAATAAAGACACCCAAGGAGAGCAAGGGTGGGCCAGGCTAGAAAGGAAAGCAGGGGTGGGAGAGGGGAGTGTCTGGGGATGCAGAACCACTCACTGACTTCCACCAGGACCAGCACATGAGTCCCCTCCAGACTTCCTTAGTAACTCAATGCTTGAACAGAAGTGAACCAGCCCACCGAGCCTGTCCAAGGACCAAAGGCTGCACACTCCCCTTTATTCAGCTCATTAACCTCACCTCATCAGCAGGGCTGGGCTGTCCCTCTGCAGTCAGTCTGTCCCACACCACCACCATGCAGCAGAACCTCCTGCCCCAAGGAGACTTCTCTGCCCTTGGGCTCCTTTTCGATGCCAGCACTGCTGCACTTCAGGAGCTCCCACACCTGCAGCTCCTCAAGCTGGCCCTCGATCCCCCAGCTTCAGGTGCTCCTTAGGGGGGCAAATTGGACAGATCTGTCATAGGGAGTAGTGGAAATGGGGCTGGATTTTAATAATTGCTTAAATACATTATACTCTCCGGATACCTTTAAAATATTTCCCTCTGGCACCTGCTGTTTTCCTTTCTTTGCAAATGCCAGCAGTCCCCTCATCACAGGATTTCAAACACTTGTGCTTTTTGGCTTAGCTTGTAATTGAGCTTCAGCCACTCAAGTCTTTTTTAAAGGTGCAGGCGACATTTTTCTTTAAGAAACGCGCTTTTTTTCTGCATTGAAAATACTTGTGTTTCAGTATAGTGACTTCTGTACCATTCTGATACCACTTAGTTGCAGCCTCAAGAGCAAAGAAATTATTTTTTAAAGCAGCTACCATATTAAAAGCTGGATTTCTTCACTTTTCTTTTGCAATATTGTCTGCAAAGTCTCAGCATAAAAAGCAAGTGTATTCTGAGCCCAGGATAATTCAATGACTAGGAGTTATTTTCTACAACCAGCTGGATTTTTTCCTACTTCGAATTTTTTGACTGATGTTTTGTGGAACTAATTTACAAGAGGTCATTCAGTACAAGGTTTAACCACCTGCCTGTTTTCCCCACCAAATGTCAGATTGTTGGGGAACCTAAGGAATATTTCCTTTGATTTTTTAAAAATAAATACATGGTTTGTGAATTGTAGCATGTGCATTTATGGGAACTACTGAAGAAATGAAACTCAAAGCACAACATTTCAGGATTCGATAGCACGACTGAACACTTAAATATGGTGAAACTACTGGGGTTCTCCATTGATAAAGAAATTAAATCTTAATTATTGACTATTACTAGGCAGGAAAATACTCCACTGATGTGAGGTAATTCAGAGTTGGATCAGCCATTATTTTTAGTGTCTGCTGTTTGGAGGGATGGAAGATTTCCACTGCGCTGTACTAGCTCACTATTAACAGAAGGATGCTCTGCCAGTGGCATATCATAGATCAGCCTCCAAATTTTCAGGAACAAAATGTACTGGCAGCATCAAATAGGCAGGAACACCGAGGAGAGAAAATGTTTTGGCATTACTGGGTAGTGCTTCTGTCCTTATACAGGAAAATGAAAAGAAAGGCAATTGAATCATCCCTACAGCATCCTCAACAAAGTGGTTTTTCTCTGTGTTTTCTCATGCAGTGGAAATACAATTTATACCCAGGAGTTATGGGACATAGGAGGCGATTGACTTTAATACAAGGGAAAAGGCATATTTCACTACGATCATTTTTATCACTTCAGGCTTGCAGGTAATAGCAGAGAAAATGTAACAGGGAAACAGTGAAAATATCCAAATCCCTCACAAGCACGGAAAACAGGATAATAAAACCAACTAGAAGCGACTTCAGTTCTTGATGTGAGATTAAACTGCACCAAAAAGGTGCCCATGCAGCTAGAACAGGCACGGCCAAGGCTGCACATGCAGTGGCTCTGCAGACACCAAACTCGCTCGCACGTCCAGCAGGACCATCTCTTACAGCAGAGCGTGGGGATGCTTTGTCAGACGGGAGCATCTGCCTGGCACAAAATGCTCTTGCTTTGCAGCAGCCACTGACAGATGCTCGTGACGCTGCAGTTTTGCTTCACAAACCATAATTGTCTCTGATAGGTGGCAAGACAAGAAAACCAGCCATGAGTGCTGACTGCTCTGTCACTGGGGGATGGGGAGCTCTTGAGGCATCTGGGCAATTCTCCCCCCACTTTTTGTCTTTTTTCTGTGGGCTTGGTTGAACAGTCTTTTTAATCTGCAATAATTGTGGCTTGATTCTGGGCTCAGCTCTTGCTGCTGCTTCTCTGCCCAGGCACTCGTCCCCAGCAAATCATAGGATGAGACTGGTCATGGAACTGGAGAGAAAGCAACTGAAATTACCCAGCAACAATACAAACAAGCAAAAAAGGGGCAAACCAGTCTGTTCCAGAGCACAGAACAACATGAAGACCAGCGCTGGCACGATGTTTTTGGTGGAACAGCAAGGTTACCATAGGGTAGATTACAATGGTGCTGGCATTCAGCATGTTTATCTGGGAGAGAAAGGATTCTATTTGATTCACTTCCTTACCAAAGTGCACTATTTATGACTACAGTGACAGGTAGCCAAATGATGTATCATCCAATAATGTTTATTTTATTTCCTTTAATGATTTCAGAAAATCATTTTAAGTGCCTCTTTGAGAAAATTGAATCTGAAATAATTCTAAATAACCCATTGATGAAAGCGCTGTGAGGCTTTATAAATACACATTTCTCCCTCTCTGGAGACATTCAAAACCCATCTGGACACGCTCCTGTGTCACCCACTGTAGGTGAGCCTTCCTAGGCAGGGGGATTGGACTGGATGATCTCCAGGTCCCTTCCAACTTCTGTGACACCAGGTCATCTTTAACAGATGCCATGGGTGCTCTACAAAGCTTTTCCAAGAGAGCTACATAACCTGCTTTTCTAATTTTCATAATTGTAGGCTGTCTTGTAAAACCTATTTGGGTCCACCAGCAATGCTTGTACCAGCTCAACTGCAATAATTCCTAAATGCAGGCACACAGGGAGTAGGGGGGTGCTTTATAATTTGCTTGAAAAGCAACCAAATGCATCACAGAGAGAAGTGGAGCACATTCTCTTACTTGGAATTTAACACTTAGTTGGTCCAGGAAAACATGGTCTCCCAAATAATCAGTTTGTTTGAACATATGGGAGAAAATTGTTGTAAGTATTTCTTTGGTTTATGTTTTTCAACACTCTGCCTTATTTTTAATAAATAAGTCCTTTAATCATCCTTCTCTTCCATCCTTTAATCATCCTTCTCTTCCATTTCCATCAGGTTAGATCATAACATGCCTGTTAATACCTGCTTGTAAAAAGATGTACAGGATCAGACACTCCTCTGTCTCTTTCAGTACCTCTTGTATCAGTGTGCTGGTATCAAAGCCGAGCATTACCTACATGGATTTTATGCACTGAGAAGATGAGAAATATGGATTTGTGGTTTATAGCCCAGGGCAACGTACACATGGACCCCAGTCTAGACCTGAGCCAGGAATAAAATTTATTATGTACCTTTTATTGTTATTATATTCTTTATGTCAATGTCTCACACCACTGCAGGAATACAAATGCAAATAGGAAATATCTATTGCTTACCTTTCTGTGGCTCCTCCAAAGCAACTCTACTAACACAGCAGCAGAAAGGTTGAGCCTCGGCCCTCCCCCAGCCCGTGTACACAGTGCACCACTGCACTGGAGGCAACCAACACCACAGACTGGGTGACCCACGTTCATATCATAGAATAACAGCAAATACTCAGTTGGACAGGGATGCTGGAGTTCATCTACCTCTGGTCAGCCTTCTGGTCAGAGGAATGTCAGGTGTTGGGTAGCAGCTGAGCAGGAGTTTTTTAAGTCAGTGTTTCCCAGCTAGTTTTGGAACCTCAGTCTATTCATGACTGTGGGAATAGCTGGAAAACGCCTTTAGACAGAGAATACTTTTGAGAATCTCTTGTATTAGAACTCAATGCCGAAATCAAGGCAATAACAAGCAATTAGGATCGTATTTCATTTCGGTGGATAGCAAACTATATGCACCTGCATGTTCTTCCTCCTTCTCCTGACTTCCTCTTTTTGCTTCTCCTTGTCCACTATTTATGCCCCATTTTCCCCATCCTTTATCAGGACAACATCTCACTGCAAATCAGCATCTGGTGTTCCTGTGCAGGCAGACGTGATTACCCTCACTGCCATCTTAGCCTAAACCCTGGCACTCTTACTTTGAGTGAGGACATCACTCTGAGGTCACCATGATGGACCAGCAACCTCAAACACCACGTGCCTTTCTGAAGCTTCGAGCTGATGCAAAGGAATTTCACTCCCGTTATTCCTTCTCAGCCCACATGTACAACTCACACCCGAACAGTGCTGGGAAAGTGTTTCACAGACACCCTTGAAAAGCTGCAGCTCATAAAATAGATCTCACACTCACAGCAGCTTCAACGTGCTTAGAACACCCTGAACACCACCAGTCCTCTGTCTTACCAACGCCTCGTCACTGGCAAGTTCTTGCAGAGACAAAGAGTCCTGCCAAAAGTATGAGCACAAGGGCTGCAAATAAAGTGACGTGTGTAGGGAGGAGGGAAATGAGTGACAGAGAATTAAAAAAAAAAAAGAAGTATTTTCTAATTGTTACCTACACCGAGCTCACAAAATCAAAGCAGAAAACAATTTAACTCCAAAGGAGTGGTAAAGCTCAATTAAATAATTAATGTTTTCTGTAGGGTTTTTTGTTGCATTTACTGTGTTGGATACATCCTTATTTATTGGTAACTTTTCTCACAGCGTAGTACTGTTTCATTTTGGCTGTTATCAGATATCACTTGTCATACAGAATTTGTGAGCAAAAGCTTGAAAAAGCTTTTAAAAGTGAAATCCGGGTGAGAAGAAGGGAAAATCTGTAATGGGAAGCAATTCACCTCCAAAAATAGGAGGATGTGAGTTGCTCGGCTCACACCTTGCCTGCTTGGCTAACTCCTACCCACGGTGCAATAACGTTGTGAGGTCACAGGCTGGGCTGCAGGTTATGGACCAACAACAGCTTTAACCTGTGCTGAGACAAAAGGAGCAACTTCTGGGCTGGGGCTCTGAGCAGCAGGACAGGGATTCCCTCCTTTTCCTCACTGTATATGCACAGGTCTTAAGTGGCAGGATGAGTCCTGGCCTGAAATCCCCAATTCCAGAAAGCTTCAAAGACCATTTCTCTGATCGCGACAGAGAGAGAAAGAGCTGAAAAATCTGAATGCAGAGGTAACTCCTCTGGGCCAGTGACAGGAAGACAGCCTTACAGATCTGGTGGTGTTGGGGCCAATATTAAACTAATTGTTTCATAATCAAATTCACTTCATCCATTTTACTTCTTCTGTACACAGCCATTCCAGAAGAATTCCCTGCAGTATTCCCGTCAACCATTCCCATGGCTGTACAGACCAGGGCACCATTCTGAGCATTGCACTGGCTCAGCCAGGCAGGAATTAAAGCATTCCAGGCTGACTCTGTGCCTGACCCAGAGGATTTACCTACGCCTTTACATTTAAACATCCCAGTGGGACTCCGGAGCCAGATCTAATGACCTCAGGTGAAAATAAAGAAAGCTGTTACATTCAGACTGTTATTGTTCATGCTGCTTTGTGAATTTATTTCTTTAAATTTTCCACTTGTGCTCCTGCCAAGAGAGATCTATTAGACAGAAAGCAGCAAGAGTAAAACTTTATCATTTTGTTTCAAACTATAAAATAATTTACATCACATATTTTACTTACTTTTGTCTTTTTGTTTTTGTTTTCTTTTTTTTTTTTTTGAAACCACAAACATTCCAGCATCACACTGTAAGAATAAGAATAACAATAGAAAGCATAACCTTTTGCATAGTATTAAATGAACAGACAGAGTAAGTTCTTTATTTACAATTATTGTCTAGATAAAAAAATTCATAAAAACAGATGAATGAACATATATTAATAACCCCTAGTGGGATGGATTGCCAATGTACCACTGTATTGTTGTCCACAAATCTCATGCTGCTAAGTACAGTACGTAGAGAGCGAGCATTTATATATTGCAGGGAATTTTAACAAACTGATCATTTTGGTTTTTGATCCATTGTTCCCATCACAGAGAGGTCAAGCAATAAAAGAAAGGAATTGTGATGCACAACTTGTAGTTGAAAGGTCATAGCTATTTTGCTTTAAAAAAAAAAAAAGTCTATCATTTATCATATACATAAAGCACAGTCTCTGCTCACAAAAGCCCAAGTTTTCTATGCATCTCAGTTTATATATGTTTTACTATATATACACAGAATGCAGTGTTCATTTTCTTAACAGTTTTCAAGTCTGCAAATGGTACCTTAGGGAAGGGTACTCCTACAGGAAAATTAAAAAAAAAAAAAAGGAACCAAGAAAAAAAATATGAAGAGTGTTTGAAAATAAAAAGGCAAACAGTCAATGTTAAGATGCTGAAAATAAATTGTTCCAGTATTAAGAGCTTCTGTAGATGTTCAAGTCCAAAGCTAGAGGCTTCCCTGTAAATAGATAACACTTTTTTCTTCTGAATACGATATCCCAAGTAGGCCATAGAAACCCAATACATGTTGTACAAAGGTTAATCACCGTATTTACAAAGCGAACAATCCTGACTGAGTTTCAATCACTTTGTTGCTAGGAGTCAGCTAAAATAATTACGTTTCATGCTAGCTTGTTACTGGTAAGAAATGGGTCACACTATCTGTCGAACAGAGAGCTGGAAGTGCCTTCACAGACCTGTTCTGGTGGTCAGTGAAAAGTTTGGACCAGAGAGCGAGCTAAGTTTGAGCCAAAAAAAAACATTCAAGAGCTTCTACAGGAGAGTCCGGAAGCTGGCAAGTCAAGCTGCTTAGAGAGCTTTACCTGGCTGAGGGTCTCCATGCACCCTGAACACCCTTTGATGGTTCGGTCTGCAGTTTGGCCATGAGTCTAATCGTGGTTTGGAGAGTTCTGGCTTGGGTTAGTTCTCGTGACTGCAGAGACGCAGCCCTTCGGGAGCCAACTTTAAGACAACCAGTAATGCCTCGACAAATCAATTTATCAAGCTAGTTTGAGAGCGTTCTCCAACACACCTGGCAGAATCGACTGTGTCATTCAAAATGTCTTTTGCACTGTACAGTTATGGAAAAGATTGTATGCTGAAAAGTCTCCAAGCAAACTTTATATTAAATACAAAAATTAGTTATGAAAAAATCTGTGATCCACAAAGTGCTTAGCATTCAAGTGGTTGACATAGCAATTACATAAGCTCATAAATTTTAAGCTTCTAGGGCTGTTACCATCTTGAAAAATATTTTCCACCTTCCATACTGCAGTTTTTCAAAACGGCTTTCTTTGTAGAAAGCGCAAGGTAAAATAATGTATTACTGTGTTACAGTATACCTTGTGACTACAGGAAGACAAGCTCGGTTGAAAAACAAAAATCACACAAAGCACATCTCGTTACACAACTAATAAAGATTCATTCAGTCCTAATAGTGCAGAAATCATATTTTTCTTTAAAAAAAAAAAAATCAAAGCAACAACCTACAGTGATTCTCATCCAAAATGCCAACAGCCCATACTTTGCAAGTAATAAGGAAATAAATGCCTAAATTACTAATCGAAAAGGATTAACACGGTATATCACAATGTTTTAACATTTGTTGTATCTCCATATAGACAAACCAAATATAACTTATTTTAAATTATAAACTCATTTAATATCTCTCTAAAAATATTTTTTGGAAGCCATTGCTGCATGTGTAAAGAATGAAATAGCCTCCATTACCGCATGTTGCACCAAAACAAATTCAAGCAGATCATCAGAGGGACAAAAAAGAAAAAAAAAAAGGGAAAAAAAAGAGAGAACCTGATTGTTTTGATTTTTATTTGAAACAAAGGAAGCCTGGTTTACCTCCCTGTATATAGGATCACAATGCTACATCCAATGTGTTATATTTTGGCTTCTTTTGTTATTTACTAGCAGTATCTACATTATTTAACAAAACAAATAAAATAAATAAAAT